>APFE031543399.1:0-10680 GCA_000404065.3 Pinus taeda
TTTTTCCTTCTTCCTGCATAAGAAAATGACAATTGTCAGTGTTTTCATTTTTCACATTAATCTCACAAGTTTTATTGCAATTCCTTATCATTTTCCTAGTTCATGATGCAAAAGGTTTATAAGTTCTAATGAAAATATGCTGAAATAATTACCAAAAACATACCTTCTTTAGTACTCCACAGTGGGCACATTTCCTAGGCCAGTGTCGGCGACATTGCCTACCTGCGACCTTCCTACCTGCGAAACCCGACCTCCTCTACCCGACCTGCAACCTAACTCAAGTATTCACCCTTCGGCCTTCCTTCTTCTCTATCATTTGCCTTCGCTCTATTTTATGTATGTAGAGCGAGTTGTCTGGCTATCTTAGCTCCTCCAACTCAAATTCTACTTATACAATTCCCATCCATACACATTCCACCAAATAGTCATGATGCTTTGGCTACCCATGGGTCACCCTGGCCATCTCTAGGTCGGTCGACCTATCCTCCCATCGCCACACTTCATCGTATAATGAATCATTGCATGCCTTCATTGCATCCATGGGTTAGCTCCATCATATAATTGTTCAATCGACTATACACAAATATACACTTCGCCAACACGACTACCCAAGTTGCCTTGCCCGCGTGCTCACCCTCGCCCAACTCGCCCAACTCATCGCACATGGTGGCCTCATCCTTCCCGACGCCCAACACAGGTTGCCTATTGCGCTCTCACCCAGTGACTCGCCCATCGTGTACTAACGAAGGGGCTGGCGCTCGTCCAACACTATGCACCTCACTATGTGCATGCCCATCACCATCGCACATAACCAAATGACATACCAAGTCGTCACACACCCGCACTCTCCACTCGAGTCGGTCCAACACAAGCACCCATTGCACATGAGTGTACCCGCTATGGCTCAGACGCATGTCCTCCCGACTCGGAGGCCTAACACCCCTTTTCTCTCCATCTCTATCACTTTATGCCTTTGTTCTTCCCTCCTGTATATCTAGAGTTAATATATATCATGATATATTAATATATATTATAGTATAACAAATTTAATATTATATTAATCCACAGTTATCAAATTTAATAATATTAATATTAGGGTTAATAATGTTTTTTTGCATGGTATTAATAATATTTTGGCACATAGGCTTCACCTAAATAAAACCTATTTTTTTAGTGTTCTTAAGTATAAAGAGGTTTATGGAGTAAATATAAAAAGAGATTTTATTTATTTGCCATACTTATGGTTTAATTATATTTTTATTTTTTATCATATTCTCTTTTATCCATGGTATTGGCTTACAATTTGTTATATAATTAGATGTGATTTTTTATCCTATTTGATTATTATTTATTATTTTACCATACCTCTAATTTATTTATATTTTATTATTTACCATACCTCGTTTAATTTATATTTTATTTATTACCAATCATTTTTAGTTTCCTAAACTGTTTATATTTTAACATTATTATTGTGTTCTATACATTAATAAACAAATTTATGATTTTTAATAGGGTCGACTTAGATTTTAAAGATGTTAAATGTTAAATGTTTAAACATTACATTGCTTATGGAATCTACCCCATACTTGTAGATCAGTCCAATAAATATTAATAAATTAATATTTGAAGTAAAAAAATTATTTAATAACAAAAAATTGTTTTAATTGTGTGCATGTTATGTAATAGTTGTATATTTTTTTAAAATTTTATTTATATATCATATTAAACTATTTTAATATATATATATATATATATATATTATTTTAATATTATATATATATGGGGTTAAAACATGTGATGTGGTAGATCAATGCACATTAAAATGAGTTTTTTGTTATTAATACATTTTTAAGTATATGTCAATATTAATTCATATTAAAATATCATTGCATATTTATTATATATAACATTAAAATATTATCTTTTAACATGTTTTTTCCATATATAGATATATATGAAGTTTTACCATTGGTAGTTTATGGGTTCTAGGTTTTGACAACCCGTGATATTTTCCCTTTGAAACTTCATAAATATCTATATATAGAAAAAAAAAATGTCAAATGAAAATATTTTCAAGTTGTATATAATAAAATATCCAATATGAGTTGGGAATATCTTTTTTTAATATTAAAGTAAATAAATATTAATAACAAAAAAAATGTTTTAATGTGTGCTAATAAAATCTCTCAATGGACATGTTATGTAAAATATATTATATATATATATATATATATATATATATATATTATTGAAAAAATAAACCTTCGAGGTTATAGTATTTTACAGTTTAATCCTTTAAATTAGGTATATGTTTTTTTCAAAATCCAACAAATATTTTTTGGAGTTACATATTTAAGTTATACAATCTCTATAGCATTAAAAAATACTCAAAAATACATTTAAATAATGGAAAATCACATTGCTTTTTGCACTCTAAAATACTTTTTCACCTAAATAAATTTGATCCCTCACGGCTCAGGGTAGATCCGTGCTTAAGATGGACCTTGTTGAAATTAAAGGAGAAATGTATTATTGGAGAGAGTTCGTTCATTAGTTATGTCTGAGACTTAGATTAGGAATTAGTTCCTACATTCTAAGTGGTTGTTCTAACTCTCCTACTTTCATGTAAACTATTTATTCATGATGATTAATAATGAATGTGTAGAGTGTTGTGCAAGAGACGGTCTCCAAATGAAACTCCTCACCTATGAGCTACTCAGTTTGATGAATATATTTTTTGTCTTCCATTTTTAATGTGGTATTAGAGGATCAAGGTTGAGTGAGTCAAATTTAGTATGATTTGGTGATTGACAGTACCTAAGTGGATGTATGGTGGTCTCTGGTGACCGGTGAGGAGACGAGGTGGTTTTTTTCTTTCTTTCTTTTTTTGTTTCTTAAAAGTTAAACAGATCAGTCCCCTATTTGTTTTGGACAAAGGCGCTACTCAGCGCGAACCCCTAAGAGAAAGACGCATTTTTAAGCTTTCCCTTAGAGCGATTTCCTTCAACGCGACCCATCAACACGAGAAGGTTGTTAGAGGCTCGCATTGCTCTGTGTTAACGTTGATGGTGGCTGCCCAGATGATGAGGAAATTAACCGCATTATTTAATTAATCAGTTTATGCATCGAGGCATTATTTAATTGATCGGTTTATGCCATTGATAAATCGCATGTCGTGGTATCTGTGCATCGGTGGAGATCGAACTGTTCGTGGATCAGATCAGTTTCGGTGAAGATCGAACTGTGTAGTTTGATTGTGGATCGAACTATGTGGATGCTCCGATCTCGTTGCAGAGCTGCTAGATTGAGGTGTCGCAGCGGAAGCACTGAAGTGTGGTGCAACATATTTATTATAGTCACTGAGGGCGGTGTGGTGATTAGATAATGAGCATTGGTTTCTCGTCGTCGAATCGTGCAGTGTTGGAAATGTACGTTGCGAAGGTGTATATCCAGCATGGAGGAGGACATGTTGTGGAAAGACAATGACCTGAAGATGCTATGAAAAATCACGGATCAAGCCGCTGCTGGAGATTAGAACTTCGGAGTTGAAATCTATGAAGTGAGCAGAGAACAGATTTGCACATCGTGGTGATCGTGGTGAGAAAGATCACTATCATGGTGGATGCCATCGTGTGTTCCGTCGTGGAGCAACATTGTGGTTCTAGATCATGCGGATCTGAGGGATTTCCCAACAGATCGATGAGTTTTGGCCTTGATAGCAAAGGTTTTTTTTTTTAATATTGACTGGAGAGACAGCGAGTGTTGATGCATAAGAGTTAAAAAGAGGGTATTGTTCAAATCTGTTTTTTCCTTTGAATTTTTTTTAAAAGGGGTTATAATAATTTTAAAGCAAAACATTGTGGTTTGAGGCGCTCATTTGAAAGGGGTTCTTATTTTTTTTAAGGGGTTGTACTTTAATAAGAACACCATTTTTTTACATCTGGAGATAGATCCGTTTTCTTTCCATTGTTGGAGGTGAAATTTTTTTTGAGGAACTGTAAACATAAATAACCCGATGGTAGAAGCATACCTTAACGAGAGCAATAAGCTCAACGGATCCCATTATTCTAATTAGAAATTTAAGTTGGAGACACTGCTTGAGCAGAAAACTCATGGGTGATTGCAAGCTGTGATGAATTGAAGCCAACCATAGTTACAGGCAAAACAACAGCAACGAATTGAAGCCAACCATAGTTACAGGCAGAACAACAGCAACAATCTGGGACTGGGAAAAGAGGGATAATAAATTGTCAGTGAAATATTGTATTATCCCTATGTTACCAGAAACGGGAAACGGGAAACGAAACGAGAAACGAGAACGAGACGAGAAACGGAATTCAGAGGTTTCGCATTCAAGAAACGAGGAGAGAGAAAAAATAAGAAAATATAAAAAAATATAAAACAAAACATTCATTTACATAACAAAACATTTATTTACATAGCTGAAAAATGTAATCATCCCATTTATGATTTACCCATAATGGATGTGTGTATGGCCAGACGCCGGGCCTCTTATGACCTCCTACAATGCAGGGAGAAATTTCGGTGAATGCAGGGAGAAGTGTTCAGAGGAGGATTCGAAATCGTGTACAAAGGTGTTATGTCCGATCAGAGACAGATTGCAGTGAAGAAGCTGAAGAGGTTATCTCAAGGGGAAGGGAAATTCTGGGCAGAGGTGACAATTATAGGGAGAATCCATCATCTCAACTTTGTTTGTATGTTGGGTTTCTGCACAGAAGGTGAACACAGACTACTTGTGTATTAGTATATACCAAATAGGTCATTAGACAATATTTGTTTAGTATCCAGAACGAAATATTCGTGCTGGAATGGAGCAAACGATATCAAATAGCAGTAGGGACAGGCCGAGCCCATAGCCTACCTGCACAGAGAGTGCTTACGATGGATTCTCCATCGCGATATCAACTAGAGAAGATACTGCTGGATGAGACATTTTATCCCAAGATCTAAGATTTTGGCCTGGAAAATCTGGTCGAGAGAGAAGTTACACAGTATGAAAGTGTCGAACATTATAGGAACTCGTGGATATCTGGAACCTGAATACTGGATGAGGGACAACCAGCCTATTACTAAAAAACTAGATGTATACAACTTTGGGATTGTGATTCTGCAGATTGTAAGCAGAAGGAAGATTCCATTCTTCAGTCAGTCAATTGAGGAGGGCGATGGATGTTTCTTTCCAAACAGGTAATGAAAGTTAAATTTGAGTGCTGACCATGAAGACCAGAACGGACGTAGAAAACGGCGTTTTCCGTCCAGTTCCGTTTCTTGTGCGTTTTTTTCCGGAAACCCTTGCTACCGTCCCATTTCTGGTAACAGAGTTATCCCTCACGTCCGAGAATGTGAATCAACAAACGACATGTGGACAACTCTCGAGGACCTGTACGAGATCAAAAACACAAATCACCTACTATTTCTCAAGGGCAAGATTCTCTCCATTAAAATGGAGGATAATGAGTCAATGGCTATGCTAATCTCTCTAATCAAGGATCTCAGAGATAAGTTGGGCGACATAGGGGAGATAGTGTCAAACATTGATCTTGTCACAATTACCATGATTGGTATGAATGATGACTATCATATTTTTATCACATGCTTGAATGCGAGAGAGAAAGCCCCCAAATTTAAAGAATTGACAGGGATCCTGATGCAAGAGGAAGAGACGCAGGTGACTCTGAAACCCCAGAGTTCAAATCTTGCTTTGATGGCAAAGAAGAAGCCCTTCAGAGGGTGATGCAGGAGCATCGGAATTAGCCAGCAATGTGGAGGATTGTCCACATGTTGTGGCTAATCACAGTAAAATTCATTGACGGGTTTGCCAAATTCGGGATTACTAGGAAGAATAAACTTTTCAATTAGTTTGTTATTGTAATAACTGTGAGATTGCCTTATTTTAGAACAGAGATAAGGTTGTTAAACAAATCTGATCGAGAGTGATAAGGTAAGAAATTTGTTGTTATGATCATTCGCAAAACAGGAGATCCCGTTCGTTATTAGTAGAAAATAGGATCATCATAGAAATGTGATGAGGCGAGAGCTTAGGGTTGGTTTTTTTTAAGAGAGAAGGGGAGATAGTTAGGTGGATTTTGGGTGTGGAGCAGAAGCTCCAATTAGTAGCGAGGTGTGTGTAAAAAAAACAAATAGTGATCAGTCTCTGTGTAATTGGCAAGAGCGATACTCTCTTCCATTCATTAAATGCAATTGTGGTTTGTATGTTGACAGAGGTCAATTCTTGTGAATCAGACCTGACGCTGTATTGCTATTTTCTATGAATAGAATTTGTGTGTGTGTATCATTTTCTGATTTGTGTATCATTTTCTGATCAGCGTGAATTTGAATGTTAGTCTTTTTATTGTAAGAAATGAGGGCGGCCTGTGTGTTCTTATTTTAAACTGTAAATAACCTCATTATTAAGTTAACTCGGCATAGTGGGAATTGGCTAGTTGCAAAGTCATTTAATGATTTGGTGTAATCATCTGTTGGAACCTTTAAATGTAATTAAATTGTGTCAATCGATTTGTCGGGTCTGTGTATAGCCTTCGTGTTGGACCAGAGAGGGTTCATATCACAACGGATGACACGGGGAAATGGATGCGAAAGGCTGGAAAGTCGGTTGAAGTGAAGTTGGATCCGGAGTAATATCAGAGCATATACAGGAAGAGGGGTTGTTTACCATTAAGATTTGGCAATTTCAGATCAGTAGCATATCGGTGGACGCAAAGTGTCATAAAGAATGGTTAATGTGATATCGGATCCGATAACATAATATCGGAACTGTGGATCGCTGATTAGATCGGATTAGAAGGTGTTTCATAATTGCATTGGATCAGAGCTGTAGTAATAGTCTATAATTGCGGCATTTAAAAGAATTGTGATTAGGTGTTTCGGATAGTTATCACATCAGGAACGATGTAAATTCCTAAGTCCCTGTGTCATATTAAGATTGCAAGTTGAGTTAAATCAGTGAATCAGATACAGGAAAATCAAATCCAGATCCTACTATGCAAGTATCATTATTCTCATCATCTTCTTCTATAAATTGAGGCTGAGCTAAAGCATCAGCAGCTTGATCTGAGACTTCACTGATTCCACCAGCGGAATCAAGAGGGCATGGTCGTTTACTACCTCCTTAAACTCAGAAAAATCATCAGCGGGATTTGATGATCTGATCTCATGATTAACATTACTATTGTTATGATATTGGAACTCAACCGACTGCTTCAAAGATTGAACCTCAGACCGCAGGGTTTCAATGACATAACCTTTTTCATCGATGAGATTTTCCAGAGACAACTTTTCCAGAGACAACTTTTCCGATCTAATATAAAGGGAGGTTATTGAATCGGTGATAAAGTGTCGGGTCTCGATGCAATTGGTAGTCTGTAAATTGTCAGGTATTGAGGTTTTATTTTGGGCAAAAGCTGAGAGAGAAATTTTGCACCAAACACAGAGCGGAAGTCAGTGTTGCTTCATCAAAATGGATTGAGAACCAATGAGCAAGATGTGAGAATTGTTGAGCGCGTAATGAATTCTCATAGATACAATTATCTGATTAAATTCTGGGTGAATTATTTTATAGACTCTGCAGGCATTAGATGTGATCGAAATGAAGATTTCATTAAGGGTCAATGCATGAGTCTGAAAGGATCCGGGTTATGCAGGCAGCCTGCATCAATTTTTGGTATCAGAGCCAGCTTAACGCTCTGAAAGATTGTTTTGGGAAACTGCATTTTAAATTTTGCCAGATGTATAATTGCCTGAAGTGTGTTGATGAATATGAGGATCATACTATAAACGATGCTGAGATTAGAATGGAGAAGCAGAGAATACCCAGGAAGGTCTGGTAAGAATATTTACGTTCATTGCATGACTGATTTGATTGAAGATTGTTTAAAAATTGTTGAATGCAATGGTATTGATGATCGGAAGAGCAGAGATTGGGTAGGCAAAACAGCATTTGCTTACAAACAGGTTGTCGGAAGGAATTGATAGCTGTTGAGAGATACTTTGATGTGAAAAGATTGTGCAGGTCAGTGGAAGCAGTGGATTTGCTGAAAGATGGAATGAGATGTACCAGCATCATAGCATATGAGCTATGTAAAGAAAATAGAGAAAGAAGAAAATCCCAGATGTGTAAACGTGACAATACCCCGCAATAAACAAATTTACTGAATGAAGCATGTAGTGAGCAAGAAGTATTCAAGAGGAGATGAGAACAACTTCCAACTGAGGTTGGGTAGAAGTTGATGCAGCAACTCCACAACTGTGATTGTGGATAGGAGATAACAATTCCAGCAAGAAGAGTGCTGGTAGAATTGTTAGTCAGTGAAAGGTTCAAGGAAAGAACCAATAGGTGCCAAAAGACTAAACTCAGGAAAGTTTGGTGAGGCATGAAGGAGACTTGTTACAGGCGAAATGGAAAAAGTTAGTTGCAGCTCACTAGTGAACAAGGAAAGTTCACCAGAGGAAGGAAAGGAATTGAATATTGATGGTCATGACAGGGGTACAAAGGAAAGTCACAGACATAGGGAAAAGAGCGCTGAAGCAGTTGGACTCAAAGGAATGAGTAAAGAAGAAAGGGACATGGAGTTGGATGAGATGAAGGCAGAACTCAGTCATTTGGAGAAGCTGGTATTGAAAGGAATTAGAGAAAAATGGAAACAAGGATTTTATGTGGGAAGAAGAGTTAAATGGCCTGTGACAGAATTGTTTGCTGAGAAATTATTACTTCGAAGAACTGAGAATGAAGAAATAGAATACATCTGTGAACCAAAGAAAGGACCTCTCCTTGGGGACGAAGATAGTGATGACAGTAGAGAAGAACTGATCTATGCAGATCAGAATGAGAGGAATGTGTTGACATCCTCCGCACAGACAAGAGGATCTCATATTTTTGGGATTAATTATTTTTGTGAATGTAAAATTGGAGGTATGCAACCTAAAGAATTTGAACCTATGTATGGAAAAGTGAAAGGAGCAAAGGCAAGACCAGCAAGAAAGGAGATGCATAAGGACTTTCAAGACTTCAATTGGTGGACGAAATTAAAAGGTATGGCTAAATGGTTATGTCTTCTTTTAGTGGAAACTTATCTGATCATATTTGAAGGAATTTTAGCATGGAAAGAAGACCAATGGGAAATGGAAATAGGAAAGGAAACAAATGCAATGCAGATTTATGAAGTGAAGAGAAGGAAAGTTGACACCGAGAACTTAGCTGAAGAAGGTAAGCCAAGGAAATCTTTGGAAGATCAAAGTCTCATCAGAGAAAAGGAAGAGGCATTATTGTCTTACTTGGACAAACTGAGTATTGGAGGAAGTTGTGTAGAACAAGAAGGTATTCTACAAACTTATGATGAAGTTGCCAAGTATTGTCAAGAAGTTGCAGTTCCAGAAGTTCTCTTTGATGAGGAAGAAATCAGAGATGTTGAGGAAGAGTTTCTCAATAATTTAGTGAACTATTAGAATAGTTCAGAGGAGCATGAAGAGATGATCATTGAGGCCTCGAATGAAGAGCCTTGCATTTTTGAAACTGACATGTTGTGTATGTTTTCAGGTTTGACAGGTGAGGAACAGTGATTGGACAATGTGCTTATGCATGTTGATGAAGAGCTGAGATTACTGGAAGAAATGGCTGAAACAGAAAGATATTTTGAACATGTATTTAATAATTTTGAGAATGATGGTATTGACAAGGAAATTGT
The DNA here is from genome assembly GCA_000404065.3 of Pinus taeda. NCBI lineage: Eukaryota > Viridiplantae > Streptophyta > Pinopsida > Pinales > Pinaceae > Pinus > Pinus taeda. The sequence continues at coordinate 9,726 of APFE031543399.1, forward strand.
CATGATTAAAGGAGCTGAAGATAAACAAATGAAGGAGGAGTTATATGCAAATGACATGTTTATTGAATATGGAGAAACTGACATTTTGCTGGAAAAGTTATCAGACAAATCTGAAGACATAGAGGGAAGAATTATCTTTGATGATAATGAAAGAGAGGCTGTAGAGTACAAACAACATATTGTAAATGGCAAAGGCAAGGAAGATTTGGACAAAAATTTTATAATTTGTATGGAAAAGGAGAATGTACAACAGACAGATGCCAGTGGAGTTCAGTTAAAGACAAATGGTAAGAAGGAATTTGAGAAATTGTGGAAGATGAAATTAAATAAGAATAGGGATAGCAAGAAGGAGAAATTGAACACAGGAATTTGTATCAGCAGGGGACAACAGCAAATGAAGATTTGGAAATTTGGAGGAACAGAACTGACAGTGGTAGAAAAATTAAATCAGCAGCATAGTGAAAGTGATGACCAGTTACAAAGTAAAGTTTGGGATACTGGATAGACAACAGAAGAAACACATGACCAGGTGGTCATGGAAACTTTCAACTTCGGGAGTCTGATGCAGGAGCATCGGAATTAGCCAGCAATGTGGAGGATTGTCCACATGTTGTGGCTAATCACAGTAAAATTCATTGACGGGTTTGCCAAATTCGGGATTACTAGGAAGAATAAACTTTTCAATTAGTTTGTTATTGTAATAAGTGTGAGATTGCCTTTGTTACACTGAAATTTGTCACCATGACTATCTGCAGTTAATATGGCTCCATCAATAGTCATATTATCCTCCTTGTCAAGCCTCATACCTCTGCTCTTCATGTCAAACTTCAAAAAGAGAGAAAGTCACTTTAAAACATGTTATCTCTGGGTACGCAGGTTCTCTCTACCTTGCCTGCGTGTACGCATCCCAAACACACTGTACCTGCATACTTGTACGCTCTGTAAGCCAAAGGAT
>APFE031543399.1:29218-62622 GCA_000404065.3 Pinus taeda
GTGGTTTCTACCATGTTCGACATCGACTCATTTATTCACATGGCTAGAATCGTACCAATTCGGGAAGTAGAGATGAAGACCCTGGATCTAGTTTCCACCATCCAGGCTGCGAGGATTTTTGTATTCATTATGTTGTAGGCCAATCATAAACAGATGGTTGTGCCCATACTGTGTCTATACGAGTCTATGATTATGATGTATTATGAAATCATTCTTGTACCAGAATAGTTAGTCCAATAGTTAAAGTTTTTGATCTGAGTATGGAATGCCTACCTCAGTATGATATGATATTTTACATGTATTTTGTGTTGAAAATTGCAGGTTCCAACCGGGCTATCCACAAGATGATCCTCGAAATGATAAAGCACTTCACCCTTCTTATATGACTTAACACCCTTATCTATTACAGGCTTCGTACTTTAGGGGCAATCTGTTACACTAAATTTTGTCACCTTGACTATCTGCAGTTTATGTGGCCTCATCAATAGCCACATTGTCCTCTTTGTCAAGCCCCATACCTCTGCTCTTCATGTCAAAACTTCAAAAGAGAGAAAGTCGACTTAAAAACATGTTTATCTCTGGTGTACGCAGATTCTCTCTACCTTGCCTGCATGTACGCACTCAATACACTGTACCTGCGTACTGTACACTCTGTATGCTAAAGGTGGAGTGCGTACCCCTGTAAAGGTTCAAAAGGCGCGAGTTTCATCTTTAAAAAGTTACTTGTGTCACTTCTAGAGCCTTCTAGAAGAGTGTTTGACGTGTATTGAGCGCCTCCAGATGGTTCATGCATCCCTATGATAGAGGAGCTTATCCCATCAAGAGAGGAGCTACCCCATCCAAAAGAGGGAGTATCCCATTGATGTTGGAACTGAATACTTCCTCTAGAATATTATAAATACAGGCATTGGGCCAAGGGAGGGGAGGTTGAAAGCTGAACATTCTAAAGGGTAATGCTGCTGGAATTAGGACTTCCATTGTTGACTTGTGAGGAGAGATCACTATCCTTTCTTGTTGCCATATTGGGAGTGGGTGAGCTTGTCAAAGTAGAGGAAATCTCTTGCTGGACCCTGGGAGGAGCTTGCACAACACCAAGGCTCAGGTTGTAATGGTTCCTTTTTTGTTTCCTTAATACAAATAAGTCCATTCTTCTCAATGATTTGTTGTTAATGAATTATTTCATGTACTCCTTGGTCTATGTGATGAATATGCTTTGTTTTATGAAATATTCAAGTGTTATGTAATCATTTTCTTTGTTAGTGTATGCAGGTCTTAAAGTGAAGGAGGAGCTCATCTGGATCAGCAAGGCTGGACTGCTACAACAAGCGTTGGACCTAAGGTAAGATCGGAAAACACTTGGTTTCTCATAGAATAATGTATGTTTAGAGAAGGATTGCTCTTGTTTGGTTTGTTTGTCACTAGAGAGTCTTAGACTCCTAGGGAGGTTAGGTTTGTCCGCAAAAATAACTCTTTTCGCATGACAGCCTTATTTTAGAACAGAGATAAGGTTGTTAAACAAATGTGATCGAGAGTGATAAGATAAGAAATTTGTTGTTATGATCATTCGCAAAACAGGAGATCTCGTTCGTTATTATTAGAAAATAGGATCATCATAGAAATGTGATGAGGCGAGAGCTTAGGGTTGGTTTTTTTTTAGAGAGAAGGGGAGATAGTTAGGGCGATTTTGGGTGTGGAGTAGAAGCTCCAATTAGTAGCGAGGTGTGTGTAAAAAAAACAAATAGTGATCAGTCTCCGTGTAATTGGCAAGAGCGATACTCTGTTCCATTCGTTAAATGAAATTGTGGTTTGTATGTTGACAGAGGTCAATTCTTGTGAATCAGACCTGAGATGGAGACGCTGTATTGCTATTTTCTATGAATAGAATTTGTGTGTGTGTATCATTTTCTGATGAGCGTGACTTTGAATGTTAGTATTTTTATTGTAAGAAATGAGGGCGGCCTATGTGTTCTTATTTTAAACTGTAAATAACCTCATTATTAAGTCAACTCGGCATAGTGTGAATTGGCTAGTTGCAAAGTCATTTAATGATTTGGTGTAATCATCTGTTGGAACCTTTAAATGTAATTAAATTTTGTGTCAATCGATTTGTCGGGTCTGTGTATAGCCTTCGTGTTGGACCAGAGAGGGTTCATATCACAACGGATGACACGGGGAAATGGATGCGAAAGGCTGGAAAGTCGGTTGAAGTGAAGTTGGATCCGGAGTAATATCGGAGCATATACAGGAAGAGGGGTTGTTTACCATTAAGATTTGACAATTTCCAATCAGTAGCATATCGATGGACGCAAAGTGTCATAAAGAATGGTTAATGTGATATCGGATCCGATAACATAATATCGGAACTGTGGATCGCTGATTAGATCGGATCAGAAGGTGTTTCATAATTGCATTGGATCGGAGCCTTAGTAATAGTCTATAATTGCGGCATTTAAAAGAATTGTGATTAGGTGTTTCGGATAGTTATCACATCAGGAACGATGTAAATGCCCAAGTCCCTGTGTCATATTAAGATTGCAAGTTGAGTTAAATCAGTCAATCAGATACAAGAAAATCAAATCCAGATCCTACTATGCAAGTATCATTATTCTCATCATCTTCTTCCATAAATTGAGGCTGAGCTAAAGCATCAGCAGCTTGATCTGAGACTTCACTGATTCCACCAGCGGAATCAAGAGGGCATGGTCGTTTACTACCTCCTTAAACTCAGAAAAATCATCAACGGGATTTGATGATCTGATCTCATGATTAACATTACTATTGTTATGATATTGGACCTCAACCGACTGCTTCAAATATTGAACCTCAGACCGCAGGGTTTCAATGACATAACCTTTTTCATCGATGAGATTTTCCAGAGACAACTTTTCCAGAGACAACTTTTCCGATCTAATATAAAGGGAGGTTATTGAATCGGTGATAAAGTGTCGGGTCTCGATGCAATTGGTAGTCTGTAAATTGTCAAGTATTGAGGTTTTATTTTGGGCAAAAGCTGAGAGAGCAATTTTGCACCAAACGCAGAGCGGAAGTCAGCGTTGCTTCATCAAAATGGATTGAGAACCAATGAGAAAGATGTGAGAATTGTTGAGCGCGTAATGAATTCTCATAGATACAATTATCTGATTAAATTCTGGGTGAATTATTTTATAAACTCTGCAGGCATTAGATGTGATCGAAATGCATATTTCATTAAGGGTCAATGCATGAGTCTGAAAGGATCCGGGTTATGCAGGCAGCCTACATCAAAGGGAAGGCAAGTGCAGGATAGAAAGCCAAAAGTACACCACAAAGAAAGCCACCTCAAGGTATGTCTTCAAACAGAATTGATTCAGGACCCAAATGTTTTTATTGTGGTAGAGTTGGTCACATTAATAAAAATTGACATAAGAAGAAGCTAGATGAATGTCGGCATATACATAAGAAGCATGTAAGACACTTTGTTGATGAAGATCATAATCAAAATATTAGATTGTTTGTATCTGATTCTGCATTCTCTACTGAGGATGATGATGCAGAAACTTGGTTTGTCGACTCAGGAGCTTCCACTCACATCAAAGGTAACAAACATTGTTTTGAAAATTTCAAAGAAACCAATAGTGGTGCTAATATCTACCTTGGTGATAATAGAGGGTATCAAATCAAAGGGTATGGTATGTTCCTATCGTATTGCCTGATGGAAATATTAGGCATATTCAAAATTCAATGTATGTACGTAGAATAAAAGAGAATCTGATCTCTATTTCTATGATAACATATCATAATCTTAAGGTAGAGTTTTTTAAGTCTTATTGTGTTGTTAAATATCTGTTGGATCGTATGAAGCCAATTGCATCAAGTATTTGAGTGGGAGGATTATATAAGTTGAATGTAAGAAGTGCACCACACCAAGCGTTGACTTCATCAGTTATGACTGCAAAAGACTTATGGCATCAATTATTCAGTCATATCAATTTTAATGACCTAGTGCTACTTCATAAATGAGGTATGGTCAATGGTCTTCCTATTTTAAAGAATGTTCATGTTGATTGTGAAGCATGTACTCTTGGGAAAATGCATAGAGATGATTTTCATGTAAACTTAGATAGAAGAGTGATATACTAGAGCTTGTGCACACTGATTTATGTGTGGCGATGCAAATGTGGTCATTAGGAGGTGTCTATTATTTCTTATTATTTGTTGACGATTGCACGAGATTTACTTGGGTATATTTTCTCAGAAACAAGATTCATACTTTTGAATTTTTAAAGAGTTCAAAAGCATGATTGAAAAACAGATAGGGAAATTAATTAAAATTATCCTCTTAGATCAAGGGGGAGAATACAAGAAGGGTGTTTTCATCAAATATTGTAAGGACCATGGGATAGTTTAGCAGTTCATAGTACCCCACACTCCTTAACAGAACAGGGTTGTAGAGAGGAAGAACAGAGCCCTTGTGGAGTGTGCACAAAGCATGTTAAAAGGTAAGAACCTTTCTATTGGCTTTTGGGTAGAAACAATAAATACTGCAGTATATTTGAAGAATAGGAGTCCAACAAAAAGCATTGATTTTAAAACTCCATTCGAAGCTTTATTATGTTTTAAGCCTGCGGTTAATCATTTAATAGTTTTTGGCTCCAAAGCTTTTTCTCATGTTCCAAAAGAGGATAGGAAGAAACTAGATTCAAATGCCATTAAATGCATTTTTGTTGGGTACTACACAAAGTTTAAAGCTTATAAATTGTTTAATCCCTCTACTCATAAAGTGTTTGCAAGTAGAGATGTAGTATTCCATGAGTAGGTTGATGATGGAAACCATGATAGAGGCAATGAAGAATGACACATGCCTTTGCTGGTGGAAGATGGAAGTGATGAAACAAGGGAAAACCATGAGCAGCAGCAACAACAAAAAAATGAAGTGGATGGTACAGATGCAGTTAGCAGGCCAAGTCCACCAAGGGATGATCAAGACAGATTTGAAGCTAGTCCACCACTCAAGAGATCAGGTAGTCAAATTCAGTTTCCAGCAAGATATAGGGATCATGCTCTTATAACTAGTAGGTTAAATTTTGTTGAACCCTCTAATTATAAAGAAGCAATTCAATATAGTAAATGGAGGGCAAGCATGGAAGAGGAATATGAGTTAATAACTAAAAGCAAAACCTGGGATCTAGGTGAACTACCTTAAGGAAAACAACCCATAGGTTGCAAATGGTTATACAAGCCTAAATTTAAAGCAGATGGGAGCATAGAAAAATATAAAGCTAGGCTAGTTGCAAAGGGGTACTTGCAGAAAGAAGGCATATGCTATGAGGACACCTTCACTCCTGTAGCTAAATTAAACACAATTAGAATGTTAATTGCTTTAGCTACCAAACATCATTAGATGATACACCAGCTAGATGTGAAATATGAATTCTTAAATGGGGAATTAAAAGAAGAAGTGTATTTAATGCAACCTGAAGGGTTTGTTAAACAGGGGACGAACATTTAATCTATAGATCAATAAAAGCATCGTATGTATTAAAACAGACACCTAGGTCGTGGTATGATAAAATTGATTCATTTTTCCTACAACATAGTTATCAAAGAAGCAAGAATGACCCTAATCTGTATACCGTGTTTGATGAAAAGGGGAAATTGTTTTGATTTCTTTGTATGTAGATTATCTTATCATTACAAGAAACGTTGATGAACTCATTAAAGAAATCAAAGAGAAAATGTCACAGGTTTTTGAGATGAAAGGCCTAGGAGAGTTACACTATTGTTTGGGTCTTAAATTCTGGAGGGATTCTGGCCAAATTTTTATGTCTCAAGGAAAGTATTTTGGGTGCTTATTGAAAGAGTTCAGAGTGGATTAGTGCAAATCTGCCAACGTGCCTTTACAACAGAATACCAAACTTCAGAATAATGATGGTTTTAAGGAGGTCAATGCAACATTGTATAGACAACTGGTTGAGAGTTTAATTTACCTCACTACAACTACGTCGGATTTGGCTTTTGCAGTCAGTGTATTGATCCAATTCATGTCAAAGCCTCCTGAGAATCATTAGGTTGCAGCGAAATGCGTCCTAAGGTATCTTCAAGGAACCTTAGACTTTGGTATTAAATATACTGATTTGTTTGATGTTAGAATGACATGTTTTTCAGATTCAAATTGGGCTAGAAAACTAGATGACAAATGATCCATAACATGTTATCCATTCAGCATAGGGTCCGGAGTCATTGCATGGAGCAACAAGAAGCAGAACATTGTATCCTTGTATTCAGCAGAAGCAAAGTATCAAGCAATGTGTGCAACAACGTGTGAGGCAGTTTGGTTGAGGATACTTCTCCATGATGTTGGAGAAGAACAAAAAGATGCAAAAATTATCATATGTGACAACCAGAGCTCAACCAAACTTGCAAATAATCCATTATTTCATTATGCATATTGATACACAATTTAACTTTGTTAGGGAGAAGGTTCAGTCAAAGGAAACCTGTATTGAATATTGTAATACTTGTGATAATGTTGCAGACAATTTTACCAAGCCCCTTGGAAGAATTAAATTTGAGTTATTTAGGGAGATCTTAGGAGTACTAGTGAACCCTTTCTCCAATAAGGGGGAATGTTGAAAATTATGGATAAATATATTATTGGAGAGAGTTCGTTCATTAGTTATGTGTGAGACTTAGATTAGGAATTACTTCCTGCATTCTAGGTGGTTGTTCTAACTCTCCTACTTGCATGTAAACTATATATTCATGATGATTCATGATGAATGTGTAGATCGTTCTACGAGAGGCAGTCTCTAGGTGAAGCTCCTCACCTGTGAGATGCTCAATTTGATGAATATATTTTATGTCTTTCAGTTTTAATAGATCTATGATAGTTTTTATAAAATCAAAATTTTAATATTTTCCATTATCACCTATTTTAAGTTTTACATAAGCATACTCTTGTATTGGTTATTACATAAAAAGTGTTAGAAGGAAATGAGATAATCACCTCTAATTAAAAGTAATATTATTCCGTAAAACACAACTAATGATTCTTTCAAGCTAAAATGGATTTTCATTAGGTTTATTTTTAATCTTTTTACACATTAGCTTGACATTGGTTTGGAAACCTACCCCGGTAAAATGGATTTGCATTAGGCTTATTTTTAATCTTTTTACGAGTGGTGTAGAGACGTACCTAGGTAAAGTGAATTTGCGTTGGCCAGGGAGTTAATCAAGTGAACCAATTCTCCATTCGACTACAAAGTAGTATTTACAAACATGTATAAATTTTATTTCATGGTTCTTCTATAATGTTTTGGTATATAATATTTATTTGTAATTATTGGTTTTATATTTGCTTTTTGTTTAACTAAATGTTTTTTAAATTTATGTAACTAATTGCATTACACAGTGAAATAAACTTTAAAAAATTTATTTTAAATTTTATTTTTAAGATGTTGAATTTATCATCTTCTATTGAAACCTTTATTCCTTTCTATTATAATAATTTGATATATATTATTTATATATAATTATTATGAATTGGTTTTACAAAGCACAATTTTAAAATATATGTCGAAAATTCTCTCCAACAAAATAATTCTTAAATTGATGTGAAGCTGAGACATTTACAAACAAATCTTTGTATACTTTTATGTAACAATATTTAATATGAATACAGTCCATAATATCTAGATCTCAAAATATGATAAACTCAGTGTCCACTGCACAGATTACAAACAAATAGAGTAAATTATAATTATTGAATGAGTTTATGCATTAGTTTGTAATAAAGAAAATTGGAAAAACCAATTAGGAATGGTGCCAACAGTATGAAATGTTTGGAGAAAGAGTTATACGACATAATGTTATAATAATTCTTTTTCGTGAAAACATTAAAGTAAATGAAAAATGGAACCATGTATACATAGATTCCGAAAGATTGCAGGTCAGATTTTGGACCTGAAAAGGGAATTAGAGGTTCTACCCACGCTCGAAAATGATAATAGAAAATGAAAGGGAGAAAAGTTAACTTGTTTACAGGGTGACCATCTAAATGCCTTTGATTTTCCATCATACTCTGCACAACGCAATGCTCGCTTGTAGGATTCTTTATGACCATGACAGAAAACTTTGTATGGTGTGCACAAAAGTCACTGACACCCTACATAAGTGTTCTGCAACAACATCGCCATAGTGGTTATAAAATCATGCTAGTAAAACACATAAGATTATTAGGAAACATCAAGAATAAAAAACCTTAAAACACTTGAACTATTTACTTGACAGTTAAAATAGTGAATAGTGGGATGTAACGGTGGAAAAATTTTCAATCGTTTAAAATTGGATCTGAAGATAAAAAAGGTGCATAGTGGTAGTGGGGAGAGTTCTTCCTTAAAGAACACCTTATGGCATAATAAAAATGACTAAATTAAAATTAATATATATATATATATATAATATATATATATATATACAGCTTGAGTGGGCCTAATGGTTAAGACATGGTGTTTCCTCCTAGAGGTCCATAAGTTCAAAACTAGAGGGGGTAGAGGTATGTATGCCTTCGTAGACTTGCAGTCAAATCGTTGCGCGAAGGTGGGTCCTTGTCCACAACAAGGGGTCTCATACACCAATTTGGTGTCTGGCTTGGCCGTGGACCTTAAAAATGATATATTTATTATTATTATTATTTTATGATAATATATATATATATATATATATATATATATATATATATATATATATATATATATTATATATATGTAATTAAAATTAAAAAAATGTATACATATGTTTCATGTAGGTTTCATTAAAACACATGCATAACAACATAAACTCAAAACATCCAGAAATAATTTGAATCGAGGAAAATAGAGAATAACTGAGCAATACACTGAAGAAAGCAGATAATGTAATATATTCATGTATAAATTTCTTTTGGTTATAACTACTTAGGTGTTCAAGAAGATCATGTCCTTTCATACCATTTAGGAATAATTTGGATTCCTATCTGATAGAAGAATCCTAGATATTGTGGCTATCCCAAAAGAATGTGTACATTCAATTAGATCACACAATCTTAAGTCTGTTTAATGAAAATTGACCTCATAAGAGCATATGGCAAGGTAAATTGGGAATTTTTCAAACCGATTCTTCCCAAAATAGACTTTCTCTACAGACATATCAAATGGATCGTGGTATGTGTTACTACAATGAACATGGTCGTATTAATCAACAGTTTGCCAACATATTTTTTCAAGATCTCTAGATATCTCTAGATGATTACAACAAGGGTGTGCACCTTTGCCTCTTCCTTTTATTCTGGTTATTGATGCAAATGGCAAAGGTCAAAACAACAAAAGTACACCAAGGACTCCATCCAAATTTACGACAGCCAGTGAATCCAGGGCCAGCGAGCAGCCTGCAAGATTGGTCAACGAAGGGGCAGCAAGGCCCCCAGTGCAGTGTTGGGGCTGTGGAGGGCCGCACTACGTCAAAAACTGTCCACAACGTAAGGGAACTGAACAATTATCCCAAATCCAGGAAGCATCGACAGTCGGCGAGGTAGGACGTAGCGTGCCAAGGATTAACGCGGCTCTGGATAATCGTCAGGTAGAATATCAACCAACCATAGTCAAATTTGAAGGTAAAATCTCAAACCTTACCATAGCTGTTTTAATTGACCCTGGGGCCACATTAACCTATATTAGTCCAAGAGTAGTGGAACATTGTAAATTTCAACCTGTTAAATTCAAAAATCCATGGCTAGTACAATTGGCTACAGGGGCCAAGAGGCGAGTAACAGCAAAAATTAATGACTACTCCTTCACAATATCCAGACATCCAGTAATGGCTGATCTAAATGTGCTTCCCCTTGGTTCGTATGACATCCTAATCGGGATGGACTGGTTAGAAAAGCATTGGTCGTTAGTTGATTGCAAGACAAAGATTATTTACTACAGGGATCAGCAGGGAGCTAGGAAGGAAATACAAGGAATTAAGCGGCCAGTGCAGGTTCGACCAATAACCGCAACCCAGCTAGCAAAATGCATCATAAAAGGGTGTCGGATTTATGCTATCCCAGTGGGTTATGCTGATTCTAAGGATAAAATACCCACATTAGATAGCATCCCTTGTCATCCAAGAATTTGCAGACGTGTTTCCGGATGAGATTCCCGGACTACCACCAAAAAGGGATATAGACTTTACCATTGAATTGGTACTAGGTGCAGCCCCGGTGTCGCGAGCACCCTACAGAATGAGTGTGCCTGAATTGACAGAATTAAAAATGCAGCTGCAAGAATTACTAGATAAAGACTATATTCGCCCCAACATGTCTCCATGGGGAGCCCCAGTTTTATTTGTCAAGAAAAAAGACGGGACCCTTCATATGTGCATTGATTACCAGCAGCTGAACAAGCTGACCATCAAAAACAAGTACCCTCTACCTCGGATCGATGAACTGTTCAACCAAGTGAAAGGTGCAATAGTGTTCTCTAAGATCAATATGCGATCAGGTTACCATCAGATCAAGATTAAGGAGGAAGATATCGCATAGACAGCTTTCAGAACGAGGTATGGTCATTACGAATTTGTGGTGTTACCCTTCGGGTTAACTAACGCCCCTGCAAGTTTCATATGCTTAATGAACAGCATATTTCATCAATATCTGGATTGATTCATGCTGATATTTATCGATGATATATTAATATATTCCCGAACCATAGAGGAGCACAAGGAACACCTCAGATTGGTGCTACAGACTCTTCGAGAACACCAGCTATATGCTAAGTTCAGTAAGTGTGATTTCTTCAAGGAAGAAATCCAGTACTTGGGGCATGTAATCACAAGGGAAGGGATTGTGGTAGACCCAGAAAAGATAAAAGCTATAATGGAGTGGCCTGTACCAAAGGATGTAGCGGATATCTAGTCCTTTATGGGATTAGCTGGGTACTATAGACGATTTGTGGAAGGCTTCTCCAAAGTGGCATATCCCATCACTTCCTTACAAAAAAAGGGGAGGGCATTCCAATGGACCCCAGAATGTCAGAAGAGCTTCGAGCAGTTGAAACATCTGCTCACTACAACACCCATTTTGAGTATAGCTGATCCTGGTAAGGACTATGTGGTGTGTACTGACACAAGCAAAGAAGACGTGGGAGGTCTATTAATGCAAGAAGGTAAAGTGATTGCATACGAGTCTCAAAAGCTAAAAGAGCACGAGTAGAAATACTCTGCTTACGACTTGGAGTTGGTTGCTGTCATACATGCCTTAAAGATGTGGCGGCATTACCTTATGGGTAGGAAATTTCTGTTGCTGACCGACCACCACAGTCTGACCAATTATTTTAGCCAGCCCACTTTAAACGCTAGGCAAGCACGATGGGTGGACTTTCTAAGTGGTTTTGACTTTGACATCAAACATTTGCAGGGAAAGGAAAATCGGGTGGCAGACACCTTAAGTCGGAAGGTTCAGAGCTTATACGAAATCTCCATCAGTGTTTGGAAAAGTCCCTTTCGGGAAATGATAAGAAAAGCAGCAGAACAAGATGTTGAATATCAGCGAATAAAACAACAAAGACAGCAGTCTACCAGCAAGGAAAATCAGCAAGAATATGAGCTGGATGACACTGTAATGTTGTATTATAAGAACATGTTATATGTACTGGATCAAAACAGCATTAAAAATATGATATTGGATGAATTCCACATCAGCCATTTTGCGGGGCACCCGAGTTATCAAAAAATGATCACTGCGATTCGGAAGGATTAATTTTGGCCTGGAATGAAGAGGAATGTGGCTGAGTATTTGGCACGGTGTTTAGAGTGTCAACAAATTAAGGCAGAACATCAACATCCAGCAGGACTGTTGCAACCATTACCCATTCCGGAGTGGAAATGGGAAACCATTTCCGTGGATTTTCTCATCGAACTGCCTAAAACAAAGAGGAATAATGACTCCATTATGGTGGTAGTAGATAAGATGAGTAAAGCTGCACATTTTATACCTGTGCAATCCACTTACAGGGATGCACATATTTCTCATATTTTTATGCAAAATGTGTTCAAATTACATGGACTTCTGAAGACAATCATTTCAGATCGTGACGTAAAATTTATGTTAGCCTTTTGGAGAACGTTATTTGTTGAATTGGGGACTCAGCTGAATTTCAGTACAGCATATCATCCTCAAACTGACGGACAGACAGAACGAGTGAACCAAGTGGTAGAGGATATGTTAAGGGCCTATGTGATGCAGCAGCCGACGCAGTGGGAAGAGTACTTGCACCTGGTTGAAATTGCGTACAACAATGGGTATCACACCTTGACACAAATGAGTCCCTTTGAGGTCCTATCTGGCCGGAAATGCCGGACACCCTCAAGCTGGGGTGGACCCGAAGATAAATTGAGTTTAGGACCGGAAATGCTTAAAGAAATGGAAGATATGGTAAAGAGGGTACGCGCTAATTTGAAAGCTACTCAGGACAGACAGAAGAGTTTTACTGACCAGAAGAGGAGGTTCAAGAAATACCAAGTGGGTGACCATGTTTATATCAGAATTCAGCCAAAAAGAGTACATTGCAATGGAGTGGATGTGCCAAGTTGGCACCCCGATATTGTGGACCATTCCAAGTCTTGGAAAGGGTCGAATCGGTGGCTTACCAGCTCGCTCTACCAATTCACATCCGGGTTCACAATGTCTTCCATGTTTCAGTATTGAAAAAATATATTTATGACCCTAGACATGTGATCAAATGGCAAGACATTCAGGTGGGAAAATTGTTGTTACAATAGACCTGTAAAAAGGATCATTTTTTTTTAATTATTAACTTGAACGTTGTATGTTACAAGTCGAACCGGAGGGAGAGGTGTTAGTCGAGCCACTGAGCATTCTCGACCGGAGAGAAGTACAGCTACGGAGACGAGCTATTACCCAAGTTAAAGTGCAATGGAGGCACTTTGGGCCTGAGGAGGCCACTTGGGAAGATGAGGATCTCATGAAAAGTACCTATCCAGGGTTGTTTATGGCTGAAAGACATCGGGACGATATCCAATCTCAGGGGGGGAGATGTAATGACCCTGGAAAATTTGTAAATATTTTGTTACCACTGTGAGTGAAAACATTGGACAAGAATTATTATTTCTTTTTCGTTTAATTATAATGCTATTCATTTTGCATTTGAGCATTGATCAGGTGAAATCAAATATTGTAACTTCTCATTGGGAAGTTGTTTTCTTCTATTGATTGTTTAAAAAAAAAAAACCAGTTACTAGCAGAGGGAAGAACCCTAATTGCTTTCCCAGTAGTAAGAAAGGGAAAAAGGAAAAGACCGGGCTATTGAGGAACAGACAAGGAAAAGAAACAGTGGAAAATCATGCTAAGTTTGGTAATGACCAGATAGCATGGGCACGAAGGTGCACTAGGTTTTCTGAAGATTGAGGTCTGGCAAACAAGCTTGGGGGGAGATTCGGTCTTGCAGACGGGTCTCATGGATGGGAGGAAAGACAAGCAAGAAACTAGTGTTTCCGAGCTCTGAAAGACAAGAGTAATAAACACTGGATGTGCTGGAAAACAAGTAAGTACAGTTTGCATCACCATTTTTCTGTAAGTTATTTGAATTGCTTCATCTATTGTAGCCTATTGTAAATATTCAGGGATTGACTCTGCTAAGTGGGTTGGTTATGTGTAAGTTTAGTTACGTTCTGTGGAGGGAATTCCATTTGGAAAACCCCGTTCGGGAAGTAATAATAGCACAGACCGAAAAACCAAGAGAATAAGAGATCCCTTAGGTACAAGAAGGTTGCATGCATCTGTTAAGTTACCTGTAGCCATACGGACCAGGTAGCAGGACTTGGAGAAATCTGTAGAATCTAGGCTGGGAAATGAACAAAGGGAGCTAACCATAAATTCATACCATGGTTGAGACAAAAATCATTAAGAAAAATTGGTGGAATTCTAGATAAATTTAGAACAGAAGCAAAACTGAAAGTTCTAATTAAAATTAAATCTAGCAATCTTAATAATACTTTTTCTCAGCAAATATTAGCGAGCCCTATTCAGACAATCGAAAGTAAACAAAGAGCTGGAACTTTCCTTCAATATCTGGAAGTGGAATAGCGATAACAAGATATGGATAGCAACAAAATACGACTGATACTGAACCTACTAATAGACCGACAGTAGTCAAACGTTTACAGTAAAATACCTGTATGTTAACATGAAAGCAGAACGAATATGGCCCAACACCTCAATAGGGTCATTGAACCTTTAATGGGCCAATCATGGGTCAGAGCCTTAAACGTAGTATACGGCATATAGCGATTAGACTTTTAATCAAAACAAAATACAATCGGGTACAATAAGAATTCTGAGGATTTATATACTCCATTAACAGATACAGCCATGTGCTGGTAGTCGCAAGTGCATACAACAAGATAAAAAAGGGGTTCTGGTGTTAATGATATAAAGCACCATTATCATTCTAAATTTATTAAGAATTCTCAGAAACCCTAACGCATAAAGAACAATGAGTGTAAAATATACGATATGTTCTGGGCAGAATCAATTACAGCGCAAGCAATTTAATGAGTAAAGGAACGAATGCATACAATGACCAAAAAGGAGTTAGACATTCATATACCCGAGACGAGTTGCGGCTATGCAGAGCCAAATAGCAGGGTTTCAATGCCTAACTTCTACTCCCAAATCTCTCGATTGGGAAAACCTGTAGAAGGTTCAAACTACAGAGCACAAGTAAAGCCGAAACTATGTATATTAATGGCTGAAAATGGAATAATTCGAACTACAGAAAAACCATAGACAAAAAGAACTGTAATCATTTAAAAGAGCATGTCTGTAATCATTTTTACATGACCGAAAAGAACATGCCTGAAATCATTTGTATATAGCCGAAAAGAGCATGCCTGTAATCATTATATAAAGTCGAAATATCGTGACTGTAACTTACAATCATATACAAGCGTATCGACAGCTATTACACTTAACAATAGGGTTTAAACTGGAGGCTGGGCCTCTTTAACCAGTGATGAACCTCAGTCCAAACCAAACAGGAATAGACCAAAAAAAATTACGCCCAATTCCATATAAATTCAATTCAGGAATTAAAGGACTAAGACAATAGACTCAAGCGCTTATAATATAAGCAACCGGGTAGAAACCCTCAACCTTAATCACACTCTGGACTCTACTGGACCAATAACCATTTTCAGGGAGTCGGCAACGTCATTTATACACGAGCATACCGTCTATGACTTCAGATGAATGTCTGTGTAAACCATACTCGCATTGAGTGAAGCAGGCATGGCGGGAGAATGCCTCGAGACAATGCAAGCCTTGCCTTGGATGGCCTCCTGCGTATAAAATCATGAGAAATAAACCTGGTTAATGCACCTGTTGTCATAGAACCCTCAGTTGTCGTTGCATGAGAAATAAATCTTAAACAAACAAAAGAAAAAATTATTAACAGGCAGCATAGACAACGAAAGGATACCTGTAAGTGTGAAAAACCTCTGTCACGCGGAATAGAGAAGCTACAGTCGACCGAGCAGGGAGGTAAACCTCAGAGAAGCCTGGAGCAGGTCTGCAAGGACCGACAAAACCAAATGAGGGTTTGTTCAACGAAACCCGAGGATCATGAATCCCCAGGTGAAAAGCCACCGTCGGATCGTGTGATGGAAGCTGCTACGTTGATCTGGCGGGGTTTCCAAACAACACTGCTGCTACCGGACAATCCACCTCAGGCATGTACTGAATTATGCCATAATCTTTTGATGCCATCCTGACCTGGCATGACATGCCAAGCGGGGAAACAGAAAAGTATTAGGCAGCGATAAATGAAACTCTAGTTGTACATTCACCAACGCACCTGCCTTATCCATAGCACGTTTGAACAATGTAATAAAAATCTAGAATCCATTTAGTAAGGGAACTGACATTCAGTGGCCACGTCAGCAATCTGCCATGGCTTTCTATTCATGTTGGAAATATTTTCTAACGGCAGTAAATCAAAAAAAAAAATTACATGTGGGAGTCATTACAAGTGGTATCAGAGCCAAGTTACAAAACTGAGGCCTCTGGGAAAATTGGAAGTGGCATATAGAAATAGTACATATAATGATATTATATTTTACCCGTATAGTTACTAGTTAGTATGCTCATTCTCCTCTTACTGTTGTTATTTATTTTATGATCAAAAGAACCAGGAACAAAAAGATTGCAGAATGAGGAGAACAGACAGTACATCTCGCAGATATGCGATGGGACAGGGAGTACCTGGCCTTGAAACTAACCCTGAGCTATGGATACATCTCGGGGAAGAAGCCCGAAATACTAACCAGGCAATTCTAGAGATAGTACAGGAGCTTAAGAATGAGATGGCTCGGTTACGCAAAGACAACGCACAATTAACAATGGAGCAGGAAAGAATTTTAAAAAGTCTATCTGATAGGTAGAACCAGCCACCAATTAATCCTAGTATGGAACAACAGAGAATGTCGGGAGAACAAAACCATCATATATCCCCTGAAAGATTAGGAGAACAAGAGGAACGTTTTGACAATGCATCTGAACAGCAGACCTCAAAAAGGCGAAGGGTGGAGTTGCAAGGAGAGTTTCGTAAGATTAAACTACCACACTTTGACGAGGAACAAGAAGAAGTAGCTGAAGCATGGTTAATTAACATGAACAAATATTTTCAGTTGTATGAATATGACCATAACCTTAAAGCATGGCTGGCTATTTTTCAGTTGCAGGGAAAGGCTACCCTGTGGTGGGAGGAAGTTAAGATTGTAAAAGGAGTGATCGAGCAGACCATTACTTGGGAAAATTTCCAAAGGTACTTCAAGGAGAGATATCTAACCGAGCGCTTCTATGATGAAAAGGCCAGAGAATTCCATGACCTGCGGTTGGGACAACAGACCATGGATGAATTTATCACTCGTTTCACTTCCTTGCTTCGTTATGTGCCATATATTAGGGAGGAAAAGGCTAAGGTGCAAAGATTTGTTAGCAGTTTGCCACTGTATATGCGGGAAAGGATTGAATTCGAAAATCCAAATTCAATGGACGAGGTAATTCGTAAAGCCAGAATCTATTACCAACAGGGTAAACAAAAAGGAGAAACTGTTGGCAGGAAGTGGAATGAAAAAAGAGGCTTTAAGTCAGTAGGAAGCAACAAAGGAAATCGCAGTGGCGGAGGCAAGGGAAATGGAAAAGGAAAAAACAACAGAACACCAAGGAATCCATCCAAATTTACGACAGCCAGTGAATCCAGGGCCAGCAAGCAGCCTGCAAGATTAGTCAGCAAAGGGGCAGCAAGGCCCCCAGTGCAGTTCTGGGGCTGTGGAGGGCCGCACTACGTCAAACATTGTCCACAGCGTAAGGGAACTGAACAATTATCCCAAATCCAGGAAGCATCGACAGTCGGCGAGGTAGGACGTAGCGTGCCAAGGATTAACGCGGCTCTGGATAATCGTCAAGCAGAATATCAACCAACCATGGTCGAATTTGAAGGTAAAATCTCAAACCTTACCATAGTTGTTTTAATTGACCCTGGGGCCACATTAAGCTATATTAGTCCAAGAGTAGTGGAACATTGTAAATTGCAACCTTTTAAATTCAGAAACCCATGGCTAGTACAATTGGCTACAGGGGTCAAGAGGCGAGTAACAGCAAAAATTAATGACTGCTACTTCACAATAGCCAGACAGCCAGTAATGTCTGATCTAAATGTGCTTCCCCTTGGTTCGTATGACATCCTAATCGGGATAGATTGGTTAGAAAATCACTGGTCGTTAGTTGATTGCAAGACAAAGATTATTTACTTCAGGGATCAGCAAGGAGCTAGGAAGGAAATGCAAGGAATTAAGCGGCCAGTGTAGGTTCGACCAATAACCGCAACCCAGCTAGCAAAATGCATCAGAAAAGGGTGTCGGATTTATGCTATCCAAGTGGGTTATGCGGATTCTAAGGATAAAATACCCACATTAGATAGCATCCTTGTCATCCAGGAATTTGCAGACGTTTTTCCGGATGAGATTCCCGGACTGCCGCCAAAAAGGGATATAGACTTTACCATTGAATTGGTACCAGGTGTAGCCCCGGTGTCACGAGAACCCTATAGAATGAGTGTGGCTGAATTGACAGAATTAAAAATGCAGTTGCAAGAATTACTAGATAAAGACTATATTCGCCCCAGCGTGTCTCCATGGGGAGCCCCAGTTTTATTTGTCAAGAAAAAATACGAGACCCTTCGTATGTGCATTGATTACCGGCAGCTGAACAAGCTGACCATCAAAAACAAGTACCCTCTACCTCGGATCGATGAACTGTTCGACCAAGTGAAAGGTGCAACAGTGTTCTCTAAGATCGATCTGCGATCAGGTTACCATCAGATCAGGATTAAGGAGGAAGATATCGCTAAGACAGATTTCAAAACGAGGTATGGTCATTACAAATTCGTGGTGTTACCCTTCGGGTTAACTAACGCCCCTGCAACTTTCATGTGCTTAATGAACAACATATTTCATCAATATCTGGATCAATTCATGCTGATATATTAATATGTTCCCGCACCATAGAGGAGCACAAGGAACACCTCAGATTGGTGCTACAAACTCTTCGAGAACACCAGCTATATGCTAAGTTCAGTAAGTGTGATTTCTTCAAGGAAAAAATCCAGTACTTGGGGCATGTAATAACAAGGGAAGGGATTGCGGTAGACCCAGAAAAGATAAAAGCTATAATGGAGTGGCCTGTACCAAAGGATGTAGTGGATATCTGGTCCTTTATGCGATTAGCCGGGTACTATAGACGATCTGTGGAAGGCTTCTCCAAAGTGGCATATCCCATCACTTCCTTACAGAAAAGGGGGAGGGCATTCCAATGGACCCTAGAATGTTAGAAGAGCTTCAAGCAGTTGAAACATCTGCTCACTACAGCACCCATTTTGAGTATAGCTGATCCTGATAAGGACTATGTGGTGTGTACTGACGCAAGCAAAGAAAGCGTGGGAGGTGTATTAATGAAAGAAGGTAAAGTGATTGCATACGAGTCTCGGAAGCTAAAAGAGCACGAGCAGAAATACTCTGCTTACGACTTGGAGTTGGATGCTGTCATACATGCCTTAAAGATGTGGCGGCATTACCTTATGGGTAGGAAATTTCTGTTGTTGACCGACCACCACAGTCTGACCAATTATTTTAGCCAGCCCACTTTAAACGCTAGGCAAGCACGATGGGTGGACTTTCTAAGCGGTTTTGACTTTGACATCAAACATTTGCAGGGAAAGGAAAACCAAGTGGCAGATGCCTTAAGTCGAAGGTTCAGAGCCTGTACGAAATCTCCATCAGTGTATGGAAAATTCCCTTTCGGGAAATGATAAGAAAAGCGGCAGAACAAGATGCTGAATATCAGCGAATAAAATAGCAAAGGCAGCAGTCTACCAGCAAGGAAATTCAGCAAGAATATGAGTTGGATGATGCTGGAATGTTGTATTATAAGAACAGGTTATATATACCAGATCAAAACAACATTAAAAATCTGATATTGGATGAATTCCACATCAGCCATTATGCGGGGCACCCGAGTTATCAAAAAATGATCACTGTGATTCGGAAGGATTACTTTTGGCCGAGAATCAAGAGGAATGTGGCTGAGTATTTGGCACGGTGTTTAGAGTGTCAAC
Source organism: Pinus taeda (assembly GCA_000404065.3). Lineage (NCBI taxonomy): Eukaryota > Viridiplantae > Streptophyta > Pinopsida > Pinales > Pinaceae > Pinus > Pinus taeda. The sequence goes on from APFE031543399.1 coordinate 48,907, forward strand.
AAATTAAGGTAGAACATCAGCATCCAGTAGGACTGTTGCAACCATTACCCGTTCCGGAGTGGAAATGGGAAACCATTTCCATGGATTTTATCACCGGACTGCCTAAAATAAAGAGGAATAACGACTCCATTATGGTGGTAGTAGATAAGATGAGTAAAGTTGCACATTTTATACCTGTGCAATCCACTTACAGGGTTGCACAGATTGCTCATATTTTTATGCAAAATGTGTTCAAATTACATGGACTTCCGAAGACAATCATTTCAGATCGTGACGTAAAATTTACGTCAGCCTTTTGGAGAACGTTATTTACTGAATTGGGGACTCAACTGAATTTCAGTACAGCATATCATCCTCAAACCGATGGACAGATAGAACGAGTGAACCAAGTGGTAGAGGATATGTTAAGGGCCTATGTGATGTAGCAGTCGACGCAGTGGGAAGAGTACTTGCACCTGGTTGAATTTGCGTACAACAATGGGTATCATACCTCGACACAAATGAGTCCCTTTGAGGTCCTATACGGCCGGAAATGCCGGACACCCTCAAGCTGGGGTGGACCCGATGATAACTTGAGTTTAGGACCAGAAATGCTTAAAGAAATGGAAGATATGGTAAAGAGGGTACGCGCTAATTTGAAAGCTGCTCAGGACAGACAGAAGAGTTTTGCTGACCGGATGAGGAGGTTCAAGGAATACCAAGTGGGTGACCATGTTTATATCAGAATTCAAGCCAAAAAGAGTACATTGCAATGGAGTGGATGTGCCAAGTTGGCACCCCGATATTGTGGACCATTCCAAGTCTTGTCAAGGGTCGGACCGGTGTCTTACCAGCTTGCTCTACCAAGTCACATCCGGGTTCACAATGTCTTCCATGTTTCAGTATTGAAAAAATATATTTATTACCCTAGACATGTGATCAAATGGCAGGCCATTCAGGTGGGAAAATTGTTGTTACAATAGACCTGTAAAAAGGATCATTTTTTTTATTATTATTAACTTGAAATGTTGTATGTTATAGGTCAAACCGGAGGGAAAGGTCTTAGTCGAGCCACTGAGCATTCTCGACCGGAGAGAAGTACAGCTGCGGAGACGAGCTATTACCCAAGTTAAAGTGCAGTGGCGGCACTTTGGGCCTGAGGAGGCCACTTGGGAAGACGAGGAGCTGATGAAAAGGACCTATCCAGGGTTGTTTATGGCTGAAAGACATCGGGACGATGTCCAATCTCAGGGGGGAGAGATGTAATGACCCTGGAAAATTTGTAAATATTTTGTTACCACCGTGAGTGAAAACATTGGACAAGAATTACTATTTCTTTTTCGTTTAATTATAATGTTGTTCATTTTGCATTTGAGCATTGATCGGGTGAAATCAAATATTGTAACTTCTCATTGGGAAGTTGTTTTCTTTTCTTGATTGTTTACAAAAAAAAAAATAGTTACTAGTAGAGGGGAGAACCCTAACTGCTTTCCCAGTAGTAAGAAAGGGAAAAAGGAAAAGACCGGGCTGTTGAGGAACAAACGGGGAAAAGAAACAACGGAAAATCATGCTAAGTCTGGTAATGACCAGATAGCATGGGCATGAAGGTGCACTAGGTTTGCTGAAGGCTGAGGTCTGGAAAACAAGCTTGGGGGGAGATTCGGTCTTGCAGACGGGTCTCGTGGATGGGAGGAAAGACAAGCAAGAAACTAGTGTTTCCGAGCTCTGAAAGACAAGAGTAATAAACACTGGATGTGTTGGAAAATAGGTAAGTACAGTTTGCATCACCATTTTTCTGTAAGTTATTTGAATTGCTTCATCTATTGTAGCCTATTGTAAATAGTCTGGGATTGACTCTGCTAATTGGGTTGGTTATGTGTAAGTTTAGTTACGTTCTGTGGAGGGAATTCCATTTGGAAAACCCCGTTCTGGTAGTAATAATAGCACAGACCGAAAAACCAAGAGAATGGGAGATCCCTTAGGTACAAGAAGGCTGCATGCATCTGTTAAGTTACCTGCAGCCATACGGACCAGGTAGCGGGACTTGGAGAAATATGTAGAATCTAGGTTGGGAAATGAATGGAGGGAGCTAACCATAAATTCATACCATGGTTGAGACAAAAATCATTAAGAAAAATTGGTGGAATTCTAGATAAATTTAGAAGAGAAGCAAAACTGAAAGTTCTAAATAAAATTAAATCTAGCAATCTTAATAATACTTTTTCTCAGCAAAGATTAGCGAGCCCTATTCAGACAATCAAAAGTAAACAAAGAGCTAGAACTTTCCTTCAATATCTGGAAGTGGAATAGCGATAACAAGATATGGATAGCAACAAAATACGACTGATACTGAACCTACTAATAGACCGACAGTAGTCAAACGTTTACAGTAAAATACCTGTATGTTAACATGAAAGTAGAACGAATATGGCCCAACACCTCCATAGGGTCATTGAACCCTTAATGGGCCAATCATGGGTCAGAGCCTTAAACTTAGTATATGGCATATAGCGATTAGACTTTTAATCAAAACAAAAGAGAATCGGGTACAATAAGAATTTTGAGGATTTATATACTCCATTAACAGATACAACCATGTGCTGGTAGTCGCAAGTGCATACAACAAGATAAAAAAGGGGTTTTGGTGTTAATGATGTAAAGCACCGTTATCATTCTAAACTTATTAAGAATTCTCAGAAACCCTAACTCATAAATAACAATGAGTGTAAAATATACGATATGTTCTGGGCGGAATCAATTACAGCGCAAGAAATTTAATGAGTAAAGGAACGAATGCATACAATTACCAAAAAGGAGTTAGACATTCATAGACCCGAGACTAGTTGCGGGTATGCAGAGCCAAATAGCAGGGTTTCAATGCCTGACTTCTACTCCCAAATCTCTTGATTGGGAAAACCTGTAGAAGGTTCAAAATACAGAGCACAAGTAAAGCCGAAACTATGTATATTAATGGTTGAAAATGGAATATTTCGAACTACAGAAAAACCATAGACAAAAAGAACTGTAATCATTTAAAAGAGCATGTCTGTAATCATTTGTACATGACCGAAAAGAACATGCCTGAAATCATTTGTATATAGCCAAAAAGAGCATGCCTATAATCATTATATAAAGTCGAAAGATCGTGACTGTAACTTACAATCATATACAAACGTATCGACAACTATTACACTTAAAAATAGGGTTTAAACTAGAGGTTGGGCCTATTTAACCAGTGATGAACCTCAGTCCAAAACAAACAGGAATAGACCAAAAAAAATTACGCCCAATTCCATATAAATTCAATTCAGGAATTAAAGGACTAAGACAACAGACTCAAGCACTTATAATATAAGCAACCGGGTAGAAACCCTCAACCTTAATCACATTCTGGACTCTACCGGACCAATAACCATTTTCAGGGAGTCGGCAACGTCATTTAGAAACGAGCATACCGTCTAAGACTTCAGATGAATGTCTTTGTAAACCATACTCGCATTGAGTGAAGCAGGCATGGCTGGAGAATGCCTCGAGACAATGCAAACCTTGCCTTGGACGGCCTCCTGCATATAAAATCACGAGAAATAAACCTGGTTAATGCACCTGTTATCATAGAACCCTTAATTGTCGTTGCATGAGAAATAAATCTTAAACAAACAAAAGAAAAAATTATTAACAGGCAGCATAGACAACGAAAGGATACCTTTAAGTGTGAAAAACCTCTATCATGCGGAATAGAGAAGCTACAGTCGACCGAGCAGGGAGGTAAACCTCAAAGCAACCTGGAGAAGGTCTGCAAGGAGCGGCAAAACCAAATGAGGGTTTGTTCGACGAAACACGAGGATCATGAATCCCCAGGTGAAAAGCCACCGTCGGATCGTGTGATGGAAGCTGCTCCGTTGATCTGGCGGGGTTTCCGAACAACACTACTGCTGCCGGACAATCCACCTCAGGCATGTACTGAATTATGCCATAATCTTTTAATGCCATCCTGACCTGGCATGACATGCCAAGCAGGGAAACAGAAAAGTATTAGGCAGCGATAAATGAACCTCTAGTTGTACATTCACCAATGCACCTGCCTTATCCATAGCACGTTTGAACAATGCAACAAAAATCTAGAATCCATTTAGTAAGGGAACTGACATTCAGTGGCCACGTCAGCAATCTTCCATGGCTTTCTATTCATGTTGGAAATATTTTCTAACGGCGGTAAATCAAAAAAAAAAATTACGTTTGGGAGTCATTACACTGGATGCATCTGTTTCATCTACCTTGGGCAAGGTTGATGTAATCATAGCAAAATTCCTTTAGGCATGTGCTGGTAATATCAAGAAATTCCATTTAATTAGACTCGATTCCATCTCAAGGCTAGTTGAGATGGGTGGTTGGGGTATAAGGGATACCAAACGCTTCAACCCCGCCTTGCTTTCTAAGAACTTATGGAGGGCCTTCAATGGACATGACATTTGGAAACATATTATTCGAGGAAAGTACCTGCAGAACTCAAACCTAGACGAATGGGTAGCATCTAGGGCTCCTAAAAAGAAAAAGCATCATACATATGGCATAACTTGATGCTAGCTCAACCATGGCTTTGTTGTAATTTATGCTGGGGAGTGGGATCTAAGGATAATATTTTAATTGTATTGGATGCCATCAAAGGTCTAACAAAGGTTCATATTCTCTCAGTTTCAACTTTCAACCATACGATTTTTGAATGAACGTGGTATATCCTCCTTGGATCGTCTTGGTGCTTTTCAATACTCTTTAATTTCATCTACCAAATCATCGCACCTTGAGAGATTGATCTCCCGAAGGAGTATGAGATCGAATGGGAGAATTACAAAACTAATTTGTGCATCACAATGATCTCTCTATCTCACAAGGATGATAAGCTAGTGCGGGGAGGTAGAGCATATGGAGATGATATCTCAACGAAAGAGGCTTATTCCTATATTTCTATGAACAATTAGCATAGACTCCATGCGGATTGGTTGACTCAAATGTGGAAGTGGGAAGTTCCACTAAAGCTAAAATGTTTTACTTGGTTGTTACTTCACAATCAGATTCTCACTTGGTAAAATATTATTAAGAGGGATTTTCGGGGCCAAGGAAATTCCCTTTGTTTGGATTGGCATATGAAGAGATTGTGCATCTATTTTTGAGCTGCCCATTTATGATCACTATTTGGGAGGAGGTATCCAAAATTATTAAGATTGATGTTACGATGGATCCATTTTTTATTGATTCTTGTATCAATAACTGAACCACTAGGTTGACAGAATTCAGATCTATCTCACTGTACATTTTTGGGGAATCTTGTGGTGTAGAAATTCTAGCATTTTCGAAAACAAATCCCTTGATGTGTTGATCATCGGTCTAAAAATTGTGGCTTATTTCCAAGAGATTGGTTCATGGAAACCAAAGATCCATCGAAGTTATGTTACCTTTAAGGATCTTGGGACCTCTTTTCTTATTGGGTTCTTTGATAGGGCATCTTCTAGTGGACAGTGTGGTTTCAGGGCCTATATAGAGCTTAGTCTAGTGCGTTGGGAATTGGATAATCCAACGCTCCCCATTAATGGCAGTGTAGAAGGATAATCCAAAGTCCCCGTTTGTTTCGTGGCATGTGCTTAAATCTAGCGATGTGTCTGTTTACTAACACCTGCGGGTTTTGTTGTAACGACAATCGTGACTCTAACAAGTGGTATCAGAGCTAAAGGACTCGAGTTCAAAACACACTTGGCTCGCATTGAGGGGGATATTGTTGGAAATTGGATAATCCAACACTCCTTGTTAATGGTGGTATAGAAGGATAATCCAATGCCCCTGTGTATTTCGTGGATCCGTTAACTCTAGCGATGTGTCTGTTTACTAACACCTGCGGGTTTTGCGAGTTTTAGTATAACAGCAATCTTGACTCCAACACGGTAGACTTAGTTCAAATTGCAGGGTAAAAGTGGTGGCACTATGCGGTGTTACAATGCGCATCTTGTCTGACCATTGAGGAGATTCTAATCATCAGTGATTCCAAAATGGTCATCGAGTGGGTACAAGGCCAGAACTCTCATAAGGTGTTATCCTTATTTCATTGGAGGCAAAATATCGAATTTCTGATGGAATCCCTCATTAACATCTCCTTCTGACATGTATATCAGGAGCATAATACAATGGTAGATTCCCTCTCTAAACACGGGACTTCCTTTCAGGCAGGTTTGATGCATATTAACTACCTTGTCAATGTTGTTGTATGCGGATCGGGGACTTTTGACTTCTAGCATAGGCATGGTTTTTGTTATTTTTCTCTATTTTTCCTTTTTTTTTTAATCTGGAAAACGAAGATGATCCTTTTGTTCTTTTTTGGAGGTGACTTTTTGCTCTATATTTCTCGTCTTGCTCATGGAACTATTTGCTAATTTACTCAAAGTGAAATCTGCGATTCGAGGGTCGTTGATCCTCTGCACTTTACTGTCTTTTCACTTTTTTGTCTCCTTTGTTTTGGTCTATCACATAATGTAGATCATATCATGCCCCTGTTTTGGCTATAGTATTATTTTCAACAGTATGCTTCTCAATTCTCTGTAGGTTAAAATGTAAACAGTATTGTAAATGAATCAAAGTCATCAGGATACAGAGATATGATCATGTAAACTTCTTTTATATTAATGAAAGAAGTTTGCTTTTTTCTCACGAAAAAAAAAATAAAAAAATTGCTTAGGTATTTATAAATAAATCAAGGATGATCTTGACAACAAATGTGACCAATTAAAATGTAAATAAGGAAATTATAGAATAAACGTAATATTTTCAGGTATAAATTGTTTTTGGTTATAACTACTTAGGTGTTCATAAATCACGGGCGATCTTGACAACAAATGCAGCCAATTAAAATGTAAACAATTATATTTGCAGAGATTGTTTACCAAATGTTTCTTGAAATAACACGTAGTCCAAGCAGGCTGCAAAGTTTCCTGGAAACTTACGGAAATTTTGGTCAAATTTTGGTCAAATCTAGCAAGGGTTTTTGTAAATCCAGGGTACCGCCATCAAATTTCAAGATATTAGGTGCCTCAAAGGTTTTTGATGGTGCTGAATACATTTCCACCATTAAAAACACAATTCAAACACTGATATTGCAAAAAAATTTGAATTTTTTATACCCAAGTTCTAGCCACTTTTGACCGTCCAAGCAATTTTACTACAACAAAAAATTAATTATCAAAACCAATTCACTGATTAATCTTAAGTTTGATCTCATAAACTTCACATAAAAGTCATTTCCAAGTACTCGTGTTATGCATATATATGATTCTACAACACTCACGGGGATCGAACCTGTGACATCTGTTTCTCAAATGCGAACTTTGCAATTTCTCTGTAATACCATTACCAAATACTTGTGTTATGCAAAGAACAACTTATGAAGGGGAAATAATTTATGCGCAAGACTATTAGTAGTGATCCTTTAGAATTATGGGCATTTTGTTAGGTAAACTTGACTCAGAATAGAGTCAAAGTTGACCAAGTTAAATAGTGATGGTTTTGGGGCACATGGTATTGTGCACCCATAGTATTCTGCCCGTGGTATTATATGTAATGGAGCTTATAAAAGGCTGGAAAGACTTCATTGTAATGCAAGACCTAGAGGTGAGCGATGAAGGCTCACTTGGTCGGATTGGCCAGGGTTTTGGCCAATGCTAATGAGATCTTATTAGGTTGGGTTTTTCCCCAGATTTGAGGTTTTCCCAGATAAACATTTGTGTTTATTTGTTTATGGTTGTTGCTAGTTATTTTCTTATATATATTCCTCTTAGTAATTATTTATGTTATGCATTAAATTTCTTCACAACTGGTATCAGAGCCAGATATTGGCTTCAAAGGGATTCTTTGATGCCAGGGGTTTATAGTGCTTGATGAGATCAATGTGGCCTTTTTACAGATCTGGGTCTGAAAATAATGGTGGAACAATCGTACGTGGAAGAACCTCGAGGAGAATGTGCGGAACATAGTGCTGTAACTGCCAGGGATCACAGTGCATTTGTGATATTTACTGGTTTGGAACATGCTGACGAATTGTTTGGGATTCATGCGGCTATTTAAAGAAGGTTGAGAGATACCTTTGGTAATATTAAAATTCAATGCTGATTTTGTTCGGAGATTTTTTCATAGGGAATCGATAAGGGATATTTCTTGTGTGTTCTATGCCATGTTGAAAGATGGAGTAGGCGTGGGCTGCATGCAGGTCAACAGAAGAAAATTGTTCATCCGGCTTCGAAAATTGTCTGTTTACTACTACGTGAGGCCACCGGTGCTGGAATCTACAAGGTTCTCGTCAGGCTCGCAGTTGGAGTGGTTTGATAGAAGTTTTTGAGCAAATCAAATTGAGAGAGGATGGATCAGAATCGCAGCAGCAATTAAAAAAAAAAAAATTAATGAAGTCAAAATTATTGCATGTAAATGGGCATACTACTGTAAGACCTGGTAAGGCATGTGTACCCCTTGGTGATCACTGGTAAAGTCTGGGTTAGACCTATGTGATAGGGGGGATGTGGAGTTAACAATACCCCGGGTAAAAACTCTGAGGGGGGTAAGATCTAGAGTGAGCGGGATTGTCTCACTTAGTAGGTTTGGCTGGAGTTAGTTAAGGAACCCCAAGTCAAGTTTAAAGGGGGGATTGTTAGGTAAACTTGACTCAGGATAGAGTCAAAGTTGACCAGTTTAAATAGTGATGGTTTTGGGGCACATGGTATTGTGCACCCATAGTATTCTGCCCGTGGTATTATATGTAATGGAGCTTATAAAAGGCTGGAAGGACTTCATTGTAATGTAAGACCTGGAGGTGAGCAGTGAAGGCTCACTTGGTCGGATTGGCCAGGGTTTTGGCCAATGCTAATGAGATCTTATTAGGTTGGGTTTTTCCTTGGATTTGGGATTTTCTCGGATAAACATTTGTGTTTATGTGTTTATGGTTGTTGCTGGTTATTTTCTTATATATATATTTCCTCTCAGTAATTATTTATGTTATGCAGTAAATTTCTTAACACATTTAACGAGGATACAACTAGGCTCTTTTTCCTTTAACAACATAATATATATTTCTTTAGACCAGTAATTGTCATGTATTGTGCAGTAGACATTTATGCGTTCACACATATTGAAAGTGTTTGTGTGGTGAAATTGAGTAGTATATTTTTGCGTCGTAAAAGAAGTTGAAAAACTATTTGTGTTAATTATTATTTGAAAGTCGAAATTCTATTCACTCGTCAAAAAACAGGTGGTCTCACCCCAGACCAGGTTTTTTGACCACTGTTTGCAGCATATGATTAATAAAAAAAGGAGACTAAGGACATCGCCCATAATCAAGAAGACCAGGGACACCAGAAAACAGGTAACACAAAGAGAACACCTATAGTCATGCTAGTCATCCGACGTGATGGAAGTTGGGTTGTCCGGGGTTGTCCCAGGAGGAGGTGGACGATGGAAGGAGCATTCGGCATGCCCTTCAAAGCGAGTCATCCAAGACTCTAGCTTCTCCACATTTTTTGATAGCAGGTTCTTTCCACCCCAGACCACCACCACTCGTTCTTGAACTTGACACTGGAAGTAGTGCATTTTATCCAAGGTGGTTACTAGTTCAACATGCTCGTCTCTTCAGATCTATTCAACCATTTCCAACCGCTCCAGTGGGGATTGGATCATCTCACAACAATTATCCAGAAAACAATGTTGAATTTCCCTCGCACTAGGTGTCGCACGCCCTACAGACCCGCGCCTTCCAATGCCACGATGCTTCATGCCACAACTCCGTCGTGGTTGCTACGAGTGCCCCCCACACCACGTCACCAAATTTCCACCTCACACACCATCCACCCTCTACTGGGAGCACCTCGTTGTCTTACCAGCCCAGCAAGCCCTTACGTTTCCACTCTTGGGTATAAAGATTTTTTTTGAGTTTCTGGGTCCCTGCATCCAGCCAGGCCAGGGTTTGTTAGGAGGGAGGACCGCCCTCATCGCGGAGATGGGCACCACTGGCTAGACCAACAACAACACTGTCGATACTAGAGTCAACAATGCAAGAACCATTGGCAGCCTTCCAAACACACCCGAACCCTGACCACCAAGCCCGCCTCCCCTAAGGCTAAACTGCTAGCCACCTAGGCAAAGTTGAGAGCTAGCACTTACCTCGCTAAAGCATCAAAACACACCTACCTGACTTCTACCACCCCACAAATCTTGCTACGCTAGGCTTTGGTTCATAAACTCACTATAATTTTGAAATTTTAGAAGATGAAGGGTCGAGAAATACTCGACCTTTCCCGAAGCACTCTGAGGAGCACCTCCCTAGCCGCACTGGAAATAGGAAACCACGACGACCTTCAAGGACCTGACTCCCTTCGGCCCAGAACTGATGCAGGAGCATCAAGACCATTTTCATTTGTAAATATGTGATAAAAGGGGGGTGTGATAAATTTTAATATTTTGTTATTTTTAATAAAATAGGAAAGTAAGGATTATGTAAATATTCTTTTTCTAAATAAAAGGATATGAGAGAAATAGTTTAGGAGCAAAATTTGGGATAGAATTTCTATGTTTTTTCAGTTAAAATTAGGATAAGAGTGGAGAATAAAGCTTCACGCTTTAAATCGCTATGTAAAAAGGAAAAAGCCTGCTTTTGTAAAAGATAAGGATCGAGAAGGCCTATCCTTAATTATAAATAAAGTGGCAGGAAAGCTCTCAAGAGAGAGTGGGAGAGAGTGAGAAAGTGTGGGATTGAGAGTAGGCTTGAACAGTAGGGCTGTAAGCCTTCAACAAATTGTAAGGGCCATAAATGTTGGATATCCGGCCAAAGAAAAGGCTGTAAGTGATATCTTTTTGTTTATATGAAAACCATGTTTCAGATTTATATATAAACCATTAACAGTTGTAGTATTGTTTTGGCAATTTGTGAGATAGAGCGTTTTTAGCTGTTTGAAATGCTTGGCCGATATGGTTAAATGTTGATTTTTAAATGTAATGCATAAAAAGATCTGCCAAGAGGACGCAACTCTGTTTTGAATTCAATTAAATACAATTTGAATCGATGTTTGATTCCATTCTTGGCTCTCTGAGAAGATGGGCTCGTCGCAGTTGTGATCATGGAAAAAAACTGTGGAAAGATTTATTTCTACCCGTCGAATGTGTGAGATTAGTAGAGTAATAAACCTCGGCACTCTGTGCTATCTGGACGGTGTCAAAGTATATACCAGTTAATGGAGGTGCTACATTCATTGATTTGCCTTTCAGAAATAAGAAACTGAGTCAACAGTATATGATGGGCGCATAAACACAATATTGGAGCAAGAGGAGGCCTTAATAACTGCCCACGGGAAGGAAATCGAAGATAGGTTGCGTGCTGTAGTTTATTGCCTATCTGTCGGCGGAAAGCTTTTTAATCTCAAATTATTACAGCTCAAAGGAGATCCTCTGCGTCTGAAGACTCGGCTTTGTGTTTTTGCATTGCAAGTTGACAAGCAAGGGATTAACGTATCTTGGTAGGGCTTGGGGTCCTTACTCGACAGAACTGTATTCTTACACTTACATGGATAATATTATATTCCACAAGGATGGGATAATTGGAACGATTCAAGCAAAGAGAACACTGTTTATGTTGGGCAGTTCTAATGTGATGGGCCAGGAGCAGCTGAAAGCGAATGAGTTCCATGGTCACATGTCTTCACTGATAAGAAGCAGATCGCACAGTATTTGAGTATCAGTTACATTGACGGTGATAAGTGGATAAAAAAATAGTTTCCATCTTTTCTACTCAGAGTTTCCATTCGTTCCATTTTGAGTTTTTCTTCATCTGCGATTTTATAAGAGCGAGAGAAAGATCAAGAATATTTGTGGTCTTTTGAATGCATGATAAACAATTAGAAGGTTTTAAACTTTGAAAAAAAAACAGGAATTACATTTTCATAGGGCAGTATTGGGAGATCCTGGGTATTGCAGGTTTTGACCTGCATCAGGTGGTATCATAGCTAGATTGCTCTGTTGAAGGTATTTGGTTTTTTTTTTTTCTGAATGAAATAGAAGGTTTTGTCGAAGACTAAAGTGTGCTTTTTATGAATAATGGGAAGGAAGATCAGATTTTAAATCTGATATGCAGCATACACAATTGCAAGTGAAGAAGATTGCAGAAGTGGAAAGAAGACAAGATCCTGCAAGATCTTATAGGTGAGATGATTTTTTGAATTGAAATTTATGATTTAATTTTATGGTTACAGAGGAGATGATGGCAGTGAACCTGACATTCAACTAAAGGCTGAATAAGGAGGATAATTGCAGTGTCCTAAAGAAGGAAGTGAGTTGAAGAGATAGCCTAGAGAGAGCAGAGGAGTGCTCAAGAGGTTCCAGATGCAGTGAACCAGTACTTACCAAAAGACTGAGTGAGGAGAGCTTGGTGAGGTAAGTGGCAGCAAGAGTGATTGTTGTAGCAGAGGCTAGTACAACTCATGGTGAGTGAGAAACTCATGAGGAAGCAGTCTGCCAGAGGGAGAGAGACTTTCATAGGAAAAGGAAGTCAAGGTGGTAGAGGAAGATCTATAGCACCTAAAGGAGGAGCTAGTCGTAGCTCAACCCAGCATGCACCCACAGGAGGTGATGCAAGAGGCAGAAGGAGTTTTTCTAGAGGAAAAGGAGGCAGAGGAAGAGGTTCGGAGAAATGCCACAGAGATGAGATGACTACAGAAGTTCGAGAAAGAAAGATCGCATTAATAAAGGTACAGTTGCAGGTACTAGAAGAATGGCTGCAAGATCAGGAAAATCAAAATAGAAAATGGCTCTTTCCACTGAAGGGAAAGAGAGTGATTTGGCGACAATTGCAGAGGAGGTTGAGGAAAATTGTGATTGCCTTGTTGAAAAAGGGACTTAGAGTTCTTGAGCCAGAGATGGAATTTGAAGATTTCACACGCAGATATGTTCAAAGGAAAATGTTGGAGGAAGCAGTCAAGACTAAAAAGTCTTGTGGTTTGAAAATTGATGAGTTGTGTATGTTTGCAGGTGCAGAGGAGGTTTTCATTGGTGAAACAGAAGAGAAGATTATTGATGATTTCTTGAGTTATTGGGTAAATCCAGATCAGCTGGATAATGTAAAACTGTGTATTTTTGTAGCTGACAATTGTGATGTGATTACAGGTTTTACTGAGGAGGATGTGCAATCTTGTGAAACTGTTACAGCATAAGAGGAAGTTCTTTTGGATGTTGAAGAAGAGAATCAGTCTGAAGTGCAGATAAGGGAAGTAACAGCTGATACTGTTGAACATTTTGTGCAAACTGAAATTTTATGTATGAATGCAGGTGATGATGATATGCTTCAGCAATGCTATAGAGAAATTGCACTATTAGAATATTTGTTGGAGAATCCCGAGTATGACAAGGAGATTACAGAAGAAAGGGTTCAGTGCAGTGAACAAGAGGGAAAAGACATCATGGAAACAGATGATATGAGAGGAAGACTAGTTGATAGTCTTAAGAATTATTTAGAGGATTCTTTGGAATGTTTGGATCAGCATACTGATGTGCTGATTGAGATGGAGAATTCAAAACAGCATACTGAAATGCTGGCAGAGGGAAGTAAGGCACTGATGCCTTATATTTTTTATTCTAACAATTGTTTTGTGAGTACAGGTCTTATTGAAGATGCTGGAGAAAATCTGTTAGACAAAGAAATTGAACTGATGAGGCAGATGATGATGA
>APFE031543415.1:0-11079 GCA_000404065.3 Pinus taeda
ACCTCTGGCCATTATTACCTCTGATGTAGATGTGTCTGCATTCGACCTCTTCCTCGTCTCCTCAGCCAACAAGGCTCCAACAACATCGTCAAACTCAAGGATATCTAATGTACTAAAACTTATGGAAGTAACAAAATGATCCCAGGATTCAGGCAAAGAACATAATAAAGTTATCGCCTTATCCTCTGAATCAAATTTCACATCTAGACTGCCTAATTGCACCAATAAGGTATTAAAAACATTCAGGCGATTAGCAATTGAGGTACCTTATTTCATCCGCAAACCATAAAGCTGCCGTTTCAGGAGAATTCGATTTGTCAAAGATTTCGTCATGTAGAGCTTCTCAAGCTTCGACCACAGGCCTGCGACGGTTTTCTCTGACACAATGTTGAACAGAACATCGTCCGCCAGACATAACCGAATTCCGCTCAGAGCTCTATCATCCATCTCATCCCATTCATCCTCCGTCATGGAAGCAGGTCTTTTGTTTTTCCCCAACAGGGCTTTCGCCACACCTTGTTGAACCAGCAGATCGTGCATTTTCACCTTCCAGATCTCAAAATTATTCTTGCCATTAAATTTCTCAATTTCAAAACGGGCACTTTGTGTTTTGGCCATCTTGTATCAGCAAAAAACACAGTAATCTCCAAATATCCAACCAGCAATTTAAAAAATTTCCTATGCCTTTGTTTTACACAAAAAACTGCCTATGCCTTTACAAAAAAAAAATTGCCCTGTACACCTATTTTACTTTTCTTTATTTTTTGTTTGTTAAAAAAACAAAGAAAACACTTTCAGGTTATTTGTGCAAATTCCACTCTACAAAAAATACATTTGTGAAAAACCATATTACATAACCCTTATGGTATTGATATAATTTCACACATATTATTGATGTATGAGCTTCAAGGCAATACTTGCCAAATCGGTGTAATGCAACATTATCAAATTCCTTTTCCTCATGTGCTATTTTTACTCAACACTCAATTACAATGAAATACAATATTTGTTTTCAGCGTTCTCATCTTTGAAATTAAAAAAAAACTTGATCTCCCATCTCCTGTCTTTAGTATGTAGAAAACTTAGAGCGGATACCAAAATTAAATGGAATGAGCCAAATCTTATCATTTACGTATATTGCTCTACTAGATCTCCTTCAACTCTGGTTTACGTATATTGGTTTACGTATATCCCTTGGAATTTAAATTTTATTGAACGCTGATATTATTTCTGAACAAACTGTTTTATAGCAGAGACGGGACTCAAATTCAAATGCGTTTTAAAACAGTCATACCTCCATGCGCACAGGTAATTGCAAAACGCAGCAGCTGGTGAGTATGCATCAACAACCGCAAGTTAATACGCACCAGCACACGTATCAGACTCTCTGCGTAGATATTACAGTGCTCAGCCACACGCAGCAACAAAACCTTCAGCACCAGGCAGCACCTCAGCGCTCCAGCTCCATGCGCTCTGCCAGCAAAGGTCTGCTCTCCACGCACCAACAGCAACAGCAATACGCCCCTTTTGCTTCAAGCTCAGTTTTTCTCCAGGCAGCACCTCCAGCACCTCCAACATGCTCTGATACCAATTGTTGGACCAGGTGCACAGCTAAATTAATTAAATACACAGCAGAATAAATCAACAAGCACATAAAACATAGCTTTTAACGTGGTTCACCCAACCAATCTGGGCTACATCCAACAAACATATGCATCAAGAATATATTAATCAAATTTTGGAGATTACATCAAGAAATCCTCACACTCTCCCCCAGCTATCCGTATGACAACCTATTTTATAGCAGAGAGAATTTAACTGCTCTGACATCAAATTTAGGATGCATTAATTTGCTCCCAACAACCTGGAGATAATCCAGCAACAACTTTTCTATTGTTGTCACACACTGGGATTTTGTCTATTTTGACTAAAACAGAAAAATCTCAACAAGAATAAGATAATTTGCGCTAAAAAATAGGAGCCAGGCTTGTGCTAGGAAATAAGAAGATTTGCACAAGGATTTATGAGGCTTCTCGTGCACAAAGATCAAGGAGTAGTGATAAGAAATTGCAAGGGAACGATTATGAGCTAGAGGGTTGAGATCAAGTAGTGATCAAGGCAAGCTGAGATCAATTGTATTAGCTCAAATTTGTGAGAAGAAGCAAAACGCTTTCTTAGAGATAGATTGCTTTGTAATAGATCCAAACTCAAGAACAATTAATAAAACACCACAACAACAAAAGAAGGTTTTCCCTTTTGGGTTTCTTGGGTAAACAAGTGTTCCAATTTGTATGATGTGTTTTTATCTTTGGTATTTTATTCCGCTGCTTATTAATTGTTAAGAAACTTGGTATCTTAGTGAAAGTAAATTTGGTTTTAGTTTTCATTTGCCTTGTTTTTCAGTTATTCATCTAAGTAGTTGCAAAGTTTCATGGAAAAATAACACGGTATCAAAGAAGAGATCAACATAGAGATCAACACCAAATTCATCAGTCAATGAAGAGCATAGATTAGGTAGAAGGCTTGCACTAGAGTTTTCTAGAGAAGTATCTTTGGATAATAGTATAGAATTCCAAGGACTAAGGTCAGATCACAATTTAGAGGGATCCTTGACTTTTACTCATGGAAAGAGCTAATATCAGTGGTGTTGGAAGATAATGGGGTGCTAGAATTGGCGGCAAATAAAATAATCCACCTCAAGATGACCAAAAATTGATCCAACATAACAAGAATGAAACCAAGGCGAGAATAATCATTCTTGAGGGGGTCAAAGACCATATTATCCCTCATCTCAATGGGAAGGAGATAACATATGAGATGTGGAAATCCATCAAAGATTTGTATCAAGGTTCCACTAATGCCAAAAAGCTTGCTCTGAAGGAGAAGCTAAGAAATATCTGGATGAGTAAAGGAGATTCCATCATCACATATCTTTCAAAGTTCACTCAAGTTAGGGATGAGCTAGTTAGAGTGGGCGTGACTCTAGCAGAGAATGCACTTGTGAGCCTTGCACTTATGGGACTTCATAAGTCTTGGGAGAATTTCTAAGATGCAATCAATGGTATAGAGAATATTTCCAATTGGGAAAGGCTATGGAGTGATTGCATATAAGAAGAGATCAGGAAAGGGACGTGATCTAGGAGATCAATTACGATAGAGGACAATGAGAAATTTTCCCTGGCAAGTAAAGGTAGCAAAGCCAAGTGAAAGAAGGGCCAAGGAGAGGTCGAGTCCAGTCAGAAGGGAGCAGAGAAGAAGAAGGATTTGAGCAAGATCAAGTGCTTCCATTGTCATGAGTTCAGGTACTATGCCACTAAGTGTCCTAATCAGAAGAAGGATTCTAGTAAGGATCATGTGGTTGCATCAACTGAGGTAGATGCATTTTCTTCTTAGTTCGAGAAATATTTCTCATTGATAACTTGCATGCCAAGCTCAGTAAGAAACAATGTATGATATATTGATTCAAGAGAATTCTTCCATATGACTGGGAACAAGAAAAATATCAACCACCTAAAAGAGAAGGGCATGGAGTTTCATATTGAGCTAGGAGATGATAGAAAGTACGCAACTAGGGGAGTTGGTATTGTCAGTTTTGAGAGGGAGTCAGGTAAACCTCTCCATCTCAAACCTGTCCTCTATGTTCCATGCCTGAAGAAGAATATTGTTTCAGTGGCTACCTTAGAGGACAAGGGTTATGATGTCATCTTCAGTAGAGGTAAGGATTACCTCAAGCACTTAGCTTCTAGATGTATCAAGCATATAAGCGTTAGGATGAAGAATATGTACTTGTTGCAGATTGAGACATGCACAACCTTTAGCAACAAGGCAGAAAGTGTGCAAAGTAGAGACATGGGGTTTGAGGAGAGTAGAGCTCTAAGGGAGTCCTTAGAACGCGAGAAAGTTAGAGTACCTGAGAAGGAGCTACTTGCTTCTAAGAAGGAGGCCAAACCAATATCATAGATTAAACCTCAGCTAGTTGGCAAGTGGGTCAACCAGCAGGATGAGGAGGAGAAGAGACAAAGATGAGAGGAGGTGGCCACTTAGTCAGTGACTCCCACCACTGGGGGGTGGAGAGCCAAGTGGGCCAATCAGGAGGCCCATGAGTGAGCTGAGACTCCTAGTTCTATGCTCAAGTAGAGTAAGCAACCATAGAGGTACACCAAGTATATGGAATCGATGATTGAGTTGATAGACCCAGAGTTGGAGGGAAAATTAGTAGTAGGCTCAGATGGGGTGTACATGGCAGATCATAGGAGCATGTTTGGAAGAAATAGGTCTTCAGATTAGATTCCGTAATAGTAAGAAGGGAAGTCTTCTAGTTCAGAGGGAGAAACTACAACAACAAATAATGTGGTGGTGTTGGAGATAGATCCAGGTGGAAGAGGTTCTTACCGAAGTACCTTCCTTCCTCGCTAAGAGGGAGTGTTGAAAATGTAGCGAATAAATTTATGTCTTGTGCCTTACCCAATGAAGACCTTGATTTGTCTTTCTCTAGCCATGAGTGTGAGCTCATGAGATAGACTTCAGTTAGGATGAGTTTCTTTCTAGTTTACTGGAATAGTATTCAAGATGGCATGCATAGAGTTGGAGCTTCAATTAACTGGATTATTCATCAATTTGACTATAGAATGAGGTCACAGTTATAAGTTCAGTTAGAATGAGTTATTCTTCAATCTTGATTGAAGGATAACATGTTAATACTCCAAGTGTAGATTGGAGAGAAAACCAATGGAACTCTCAATTAACTCACAATCAAGAAATCAACCTTCTAAATTGAGTTAGGCCACTTGCATGCTCGAATTGGGTCTATAAAGAGGAGGATGAAGGCACAAGAATTCACAAGACAATTCACAAGTTTGTGAGATCATCTTTGATTGTGGAGAGTGCAGAATTGAGAGCTTATGTCCTAAGAAATAGGAGAACACATGTGCACAAGGATTTAGGAGATTGTGTGTGCACATATTTGAGGAAGCTTATGTCCTAAGGAGTAGGAGACCACAAGTGCACAAGAGAATAGGAGGATTTGCGCTAAAAAATAGGAGCCAAGCTTGCACTAAGAAATAGGAGGATTTCTGTAAGGATTTAGGAGGCTTCTAGTGCACAAAGATCAAGGAGCAGGCATAAGGAATTGCAAGGGAAAGTCAAGGTATTAAGTAGGGGAACAACTATGAGCTAGAGGGCCAAGATCAACCAATGATCAAGGCAAGCCGAGATCAACTGTATCAACTGAGATTTGTGAGAAGAAGTAGAACACTTTCTGAGAGATATATTTCTCTGTAATAGATCCAATTGCTCAAGAATAATCAATAAAATACCACAACAAAGAAATCAAGTTTTCCCTTTTGGGTTTCTTGGGTAAACGAGTGTGTCAATTTGTGTGATGTGTTTTTATCTCTGTTGTTTTATTCCACCACTTATATATTGTTAAGAAACTTTGTATCTTGGTGAAAGTAAATTTGGTTTCAGTTTTTAGTTGTCTTGTTTTTTAGTTACTCATCTAAGTAGTTGCACAGTTTCATGGAAAATTAATAGAATGGAAGGAAAAGAAGAAAAAGAGGAAAATAATATTGATTTTAGCTTTTTATTATTTAAGTAT
Organism: Pinus taeda; assembly: GCA_000404065.3. Taxonomy (NCBI): domain Eukaryota; kingdom Viridiplantae; phylum Streptophyta; class Pinopsida; order Pinales; family Pinaceae; genus Pinus; species Pinus taeda. The sequence continues at coordinate 5,597 of APFE031543415.1, forward strand.
TGTGAGTATAGTTGAGACTTAGACCAATAGGCTTTCCAATTTATTATTTAAAGAAAATAATATTATTCTTACATAGGAAAAAAAGAAAGAGGAGAGTATAATATAAGGAAAAGCAAGAGAAAAATAAATGGAGCAGGGGAAGAACCCGACAGAAACTACAAAAAAAACTACTTAGGTGAAATAATATTGATTTTATAATTTTTTGAAAGTATCCTAAGTACAATTGAGACTTAGACCAGCAAACTTTCCAATTTATTATTTGAAGAAAATAATATTATTCTTATGATAAATGAAGTCAGTTGTTTAAATTTCTAAATCTGCAGTGGTTGTGAGAGTCTGGGTTTTCCCACTTTTGTGTACTTGTGTCCTTAAAAAGATTGTGTGCACTTCTATTTATTAATTGTATGCTTTATCTAAATATTTCTAGCACTGGTAGTTGTGTAAATGCCAACCTAAGAGGCACCAATTAGGTCTACAATTAGGTTTAAAACCTACATGCATTATTGAAGAACATTTCCACAATTCCAATCAAGGGGTGCATTGTTATGGCAAGAAAATCAATTCCAACAAAGAAAGTTTCTTGGGTAGAGCACAAAAGAGAAACGATATGTTGCACAAAAGGGGAATGAGAATACCATCATGGGAAAAGGTCAACTTTAAGGAGTTGCAAATTAGGTTACCCAAATGTTGAGGGGCATGTCAGCTAGAATCGATGTAATGGAGTAGCACAGAGAAGAGGGGTTATAGCAGAGATTCAAGATGTGAATTATGAGGAGTGGAAAGTAGTGGCTACACAAGATAAATTGAGAAAGTTGAAGATCCATAAGAGAGGCTTATCATGACACTGACATATTGGAGAGCGAGGCGAAAGATGGAAAACCCTACCTATTTAGGGAGCTTAAACCTAGAAGAGTTGATTGATTGCATTGCAAACATAGATTTTTTTTTCCCTGTGTTTGAGCAAATAAAAAACCTCATGGTGGAATAATGTACAATTGGATATTCAAATAGAAGGGAATATAAAATTAAGGCTTGAAACAAGGTTATTGCCAAGATAAAAGGTAATTTTTTGTCAGTGGATTGCTCTTTAACCTATTTAACCTATTTAGGAAGCCGCAAAACCTGTGCCAAAATGGTATGATAGTGAAGGAATATAAGAAAGAATTTTAAAAACTATTCATTAGATACAAACAAAGTGATAAGGGAGAGAAGGTTTTATTAGATGCATTAAAGGTCTCTGATATGTTATCCAAGATGAATTAAGCATGGTGATAATCAATTAAATATAGAGGCATATTGGCTTGCCTTGAACTAAAGAAAAGTTATTAAAACAACTACAAAGTTTCATAGTAAGTAAATACAATATAGATGCAAGAACATTTCTAGAAGAGGACAAAGTGGCATAAGCAAGGGAAAAAAGGAAAAAATGCCATTTTTACAAAATAAGAAACAGAATAAATTATGAAGCCCCTAGAGGCTAAAGAACTATTAGAGGTAGGGAGTAAGATTTAAAGTAGCATGCTTCAATTGTGGAGCACAAGGGCATAAGGCTTATGAGTGTTTAGGGAATTTAAATGCCAATGAAAAATAGGAAGGAAAACCCATATTGCTCAAGGAGTTGAGAGTATAAAAATATCAATGATTGGAGATAACATTGATAAGTGTAACAAGAGCATGGGGAGGGTATTGTGTTTTGGCGAATGCTATTAAAGCTAGTGTGCTAGCTTGAAGAGAGAGAGCCAAGTAGTGAAAGGCAACTTTTTAAACCAAATGTAAGATTGGAGGTAAGTATTGTTCACTTGTTGTAGATGGTGCTAGCACCAAGAACTTGGTGTCCAAGGAAGTGATTTAGAAGTTGAATTTGAAATGCACCTTGCATTCGAATGCCTATTGAGTCTCTTGGTTGCAAAAGGGACACCGTGTCACTATTTCCAAGCAGTGTTTGCTAAATTTTGATTTTGGGAATAACCATGACCAAGTCTTATGTGATGTAATGCCAATGGACACTTGTATGTAAGATTGTGCATTAGTGTTATTCATTAAATGTAAATGGTGGTAGCATCAAGAACCTAGAAGTGATTGAGAAGTTGAATTTGAAATGCACCTTACATTTGAATGCCCATTGAGTCTCTTGGTTGCAAAAGAGACACCATGTCACTATTTTCAAGTAGTGCTTGGTAAATTCATCTTGGGAATTACATGATTAAGTCTCATGTGATGTAGTACCAATGGATGTTTTCCATTTGTTTCTGGGGAGGCCTTGGAAATTTGGCTAGAATCTTATTCATGATAGAGGAAAGAATACCTTTTTGTTGGAAAAGGGAAGAAAGAAGTTTGGGTCACTACTCATGAAGGAGGAAAAAGAAGACCAACAACAACAATAATTATAATAGCAGTAGTAGAGTGACGTTATACACAATAATGAAATTCTTGAAATAAAATGGGAGGGAAAGATGTTGTTTTTTCATTTTGCCAAAAAATAAGTTCAAAAGTGAATACAAGTAACGTAACAACAAAGATTAAGGCATTGCTTGTAGAATTTAAGGGGGTTATTTTCAATGGATTGCCAAAGGGATTGCTCCCTATGAGAAGCATTTCTTTCCAAATTAATTTTATTCCAAGTTCAAGTCTACTAAACAAAGTGCCACATATATTGAGTCCAATTGAAAGTTAGGAGATAAATAGGTAAGTGCAGGGGTTCTTGGACTAAGGATTGATAAAAGAGAGTTTGAACCCATGTGTAGTACTACTTGTACTAAAATTGAAGAAAGGAGGAGAGTGTGGAACGTGCATAGATTCAAGATCCATCAAAAGGGTTACCATCAAATATCCATTTCAATCATCAAGAATGGATGTTTTAATAGATTGTTTGAGTGAAACAAAGTGCTTAATGATGATTGATCTAAAAAACAGATATCACCAAATTTAACTACGTGAAGGAGAATAGTGGAAGGCAACCTTCCACACAAAGGAAGGACTATATGAATGGATGGTCATGGCATTTGGGTTGCCAAATGTACTCAATAATTTTATAAGGATATTGAATGAAGTGTTAAAACATTACTTGGGTAAATTAATAATTGTTTATTTAGATGACAACATTAATTTTCAACAAGATAAAAAGAGGAGCACGTGAGTCATTAGAGGCAAGTGCCAGAGAAATTGAAGCATCAGAAGCTACTCATAAATTTGCATAAATTATTCTTTCACGAAAGAAAAATTTGCATAATTATTTTTTCATGAAAGAAAATTGGTTTACTTGGGTTTTGTGATATATTAAGATGGGTTCAAGATGGATCCTAATAAATATATAGCCATTATGGAATGGTCAATTCTAATAAGTATATTTGAGGTAAGAAACTTGCATGGCTTAACTAACTTCTATCAAAACTTTATTAGGGATTTTAATGAAATATGTGCACCATTAACAACATCTTGAGAAAAAGAGAGTTTCAATGGAATGCAACAATCCAACCATACAAAAAAAATCTTTGAATGGTTGAAGAATAAAGTTAGTAAGAAACAAGTTCACTTTGTTGTATTTTGGAAAAGTTTTCAAAGTGGATTGTGATGCTAGTGGGACAATAATTGTTCTTAACCAATAGGAAAATCAATTACATTATGCTCTAAGATGTAGAATGATACAAAGAATAAGTAGTCCATCACTCCGTTTATGATCAAGAGTGCAATACCATCATTCAAGGATGGAAGAAGTGGACGCATTAGTCGTCGTCTAAGGAATTCATCCTTTACATTAATCATTAAGTGTTGCAATATATAAATAATTAAACAAAGTTAAATAAGTAGGAAGTGAGTGCAATTCTTTTGAAGTTACACATTATGTGAAGAAAGGTTATCCAAAAGAATCCTTGGTGCATTGAGAAAAAGAACGACATCATTGACTACTATGACAATCAAAATGGAAGGGCTGGAAGAAATGAAGAAATCATGTGAAACAATTGCATATTTTACTAGAGATTGGATGGTTGGCAAAGAACCATGGATTCATGACCACATGACCATGCTCCATTCTTGGATTACCTTATTCGTAAAGGTCCCTAGTTTAGAAATCAACAAATTGTTAGGGAAATAAATCCTCATTTCAAAGTTGCACAATGATGGCTTGAGTGGGCATTTTGGCATAACCAAAATTGATGCATTAATTTAAAAGTGCTAATATTATCCCGTGGTTTCCAAAAATATGAAGAAGTAATTTGAGAGATGCATAATTTGTCAACATGCCAAGAGAAGAAGTCAAAACACTACATTGTACAAACCATTACTAGCATTGAAGCACCATGGGAAGATATTAGCATAGACTTCATGTTGTGATTGCGAAGAACCCAACAAAAGAATGATTCTATCTCCATAGTTGTCGAAACTTAATAGGTTTTTGAAAATGGAACATCTTTTCCATGTGAGATAACTAATGATGCAATGAACATAGTTGTTTTATTCTAGAGAAAATGTTAATTTAAATGGTTTTCCAAAATGCATAAACTTTAGACATGGATAACAATTTTATTGGTTATTTCTAGGGGACCTTGCAAAGGAAACTTGACATAAAATTGTAGTTCAGCTATGAATATCATCCATAGATTGATGGGAAGACCAAGGTAGTTAATAGAAGGGTTGAAATTTCGTTGAGATGTTTGGGTGGAGAGAAACTCAGACAAGAATTGGCGGACATTAAATTTGTGTAAAACAATTCAATGATTCAGTGAATAGATATACAAGAGTCCTTTCTATAATGTGAATAGGAGATCACCAAGAGGAGTCACTGATTCAACATGATACCATGAAGCAAGTGAGATAAATACAAATGCGAAGTCATTTGCTGAGAATATGAAGGGCGGGCATAAGCAAGTGTAACAACAACTACAATGGAGCAGTGAAGGTTATAAGCAAAGTGATAATGTAAAAATGTGAGTAAAAGTTTGAGACAGGAGACCTTGTGTTAACATTTGTGGAAGGAAAGGCTTAGGAAGGGTACTTATAACAAGTTAAAGATGAAGAAGATGGGTCCCTACCAGTTCTTCAAAAGATTTTAGATAATTCTTATGTTATAGAGTTACTTAAGGGTTTGGATATCTTGACAACTTTTAACATGGTTGATTTGTATAAGTTCCATGAATGCATGGTGGATGAGGATGAGTTTATCACTAATTAAAATTATGGGGAATTTTAGGTTTAAAATGGATCGATTAAGGAAAATTATAAAATAAGAGTTAAGATTTTGAAAGGAAAAGAAAGAAAACTATTTTAATCATATTTTTGACTTATCTATTTATAAGTTTATTCGAATTTCAAGTGTAGGCATCCATTGGGGTGCCTACACTTGAAATTAGAATAAACTTACAAGCAGGTAAATAAAAAATATGAAATAAATTTCTTCCTCACTCCCCAAAACTTTACCCTTATGATTGACATCGGCATTATCTTGAATATCTTGAATCTTATTGATTCTTTTAAAGTTGATTTTG
>APFE031543416.1:1574-24744 GCA_000404065.3 Pinus taeda
TTCTCATAGAATAATGTATGTTTAGAGAAGGATTGCTCTTAATTGTCTTGTTTGTCACTAGAGAGTCTTAGACTCCTAGGGAGGTTAGTTTTGTCAACAAAAATAACTCTTTCCGCATGACAGCAAGAGCATAAAACATAAAACATATATACACATACATTTTCCCGTGGATCCAAAAACCAGGACTACCAGATTGATTTTTCATTATGTTCCTTTCAATGTTACAATACATATATATACATGTTGAAGAATCCATAAACCCCCAATCCATTAACCTTGGATTAGAACATAACCTTAGTTGTCTTGAACAGATCTACAAAAGACCATGGACAAAAAACCATCATCCCCAAAACCATGTGCAAAATCCATGCACAAAACCATAGGTAGGTTTGCCCACCTAATATACAGTCCATAATATTTTTCCTGGGGCACTGCCCCTGACCCCGTGCAAGGGGGCTGATGCCACCTTGTGACCCCCCAGTTGCGCCTAGTGCAATGTACAGGTGAGGCTACTACCCCCCCTCATGTGTGGTAGTCGTAGAAAGAATATAACACAACCCAACATTCTCCCACTTATTGTCTTCTTTCCATATAGGGTCATGGGAGAGCTTAGCCATTGATCCCGCCCTGCAATGCCCATTATTTCTCTACACCAATAGAACTTCTCAGTGCTCATAGAATTTGTCAATGCATATGAAGTATTCTTCAAATTGTCCACCTTTACCATCAACACCTTTTTTTCCTCAACCATACCCCTCACAAAGTGATACTAAACTTCAATGTGTTTTGTCTTTGAATGGTAAGTAGGGTTCTTTGCCATGAAAATTGCACTTTGTCTATCACAGTCTATGCTTATAGCTCGTTGTATTAACCCCATACTTGAACACAATATCTACAACCAAACTGCTTCCTTGCTTGCATGAGTGGCTGCCATGTATTCTACCTCTGTAGTTGAAAGTGCCACTATAGACTGTCTCTTACTCATCCAATTGACTGCACCTCCAAATAGGTTAAACACATACCCACTTGTAGATCTTCTATGATCAATATCTCTAACCCAATATGTATCAACAAAGCCATGGATGTCCAAAACTCTATCAAATCCTGGCCTTCCTTGGTAGCACAAACCATAATCACTAGTGCCATGCAAATACCTGAAAACCTGCTTCACTGTTGTCAAATGCTCCTTCCCTAGTTTCTACATAAACCTGCTCAATACTACCACTGCATGTGCAATGTCTGGTCTAGTATAGACCATTGCATACATTAGGCTATTGACTTCACTTGCATATGGAACACGGGAAATGTCCTCTTCCTCTTCTTGTGCCTTGGGACATTGTTCAGTAGATAACTCTACACCTACATGAATAGGAACCTTCACCAGTTTACTATCATGCATATTAAACCTCTGCAGTATTGTCTTGACATACTTCCTTTGGTTTAACTAGAGCGTCCTCTTTTCTTATTGTCATTTAATTTCCATGCCCAAAATATAGTTTACAGCACCAAGATATTTCATGTTGAATTTGGAGGACAATTGGGTGTTCAAATCCTGGATAATTTCTTTGTCACTTCCAACCAGAAACATATCATCCACATACAAGACCATATAAATAACATGTCACCAATTAATTTAAAATACGCAGAGTGATCTGATTTTCTTCTAGAGAAGCCAAGTCTCCGTATAAATGTATCAAATTTCTGATACCATATCCTTGGTGACTGTTTTAACCGATACATAGACTTTTTTAACTTGCATACCAATTCTTTCTTACCCTTCACCACAAATCCATTACGTTTCTTCATGTAGATATCTTCTTCCAGATCCCCGTGAAGAAATTTTGTCTTCACATCCATCTATTCTACCTCAAAAAAAAATTAGCAACAACAGATAAGAGTAATCTATTAGAATCTACCTTGGTAATAGGAGAAAAAGTATCACCAAAATCAATTCTTGGCACCTAGGAATAACCTTTTCCTACCAACCGAGATTTGTATTTCTCCACCTTTCCTTTTGCATTCATCTTCTTCTTAAACACCCATTTTCTACCAATGGCTTTCCTTCCAGCTGGAAACTCCACCATATCCCACGCCTCATTTTTGTGCAAATATGTCATTTCATCAAACATGCCCTCTTTCTAGAGTTTTCCATCCTCTGAATATACTGCTTCCCTCATAGTTTTTGGATCATCATTAGTAATAGATAAAGAAAAAATTGAACAAAAGGAATATGGACTATACCTTTTTGGCTCCCTTCTTTCTCGAACTGATCTTCTCATAGCTAGAGTTTGTGGCTCTTCATCTTCCAATTCCTCTTTTAATGTAGAGTCTGATTCTTCCTCCTTTAGCTAAAACCCTATTTTCTCAGGCTCCTATGGTAGGACTTCATGTTTAATAACATCTTTCACCTCTCTAAACACCACATCTCGACTATACACAACCTTCCTTGTTTCTGGGTTCCAAAGCTTATAACCTTTTAAACCATCCTTATACCCAATAAAGATGCACTTTTCAGATTTACTATCCAACTTTGTTCTTTTCTCCTTTGGAACATGTACATATGCTTCACATCCAAATACCCTCAGATGTGAAAGAGAAGGTTTCTTACTAGTCCATACCTCTTGTGGAGTCTTATCTTCCAACGCTGATGAAGGTGATATGTTGACCAAGTAACTTGTAGTCTCTACTGCCTCTGCCCATAATTCATGTCCTAACCCGACACCACTGAGCATTCTTCTTGCCCTTTTCATTAACATCTTGTTCATTCTTTCTACAACTCCATTTTGCTCAAGTGTGTATGCAGTAGGCTTCTATCGTGATATACCACACTTCTTACAGGACTCTTCAAATTGCTTCTTACAAAACTCTCCATCGTTATCTATCCTCGACACCTTTATCTTCTTCTATGTCTGGTTTTCCACCAGAGCCTTAAATTCTTCAAACCTATCACAAACTTCAGATTTTTTCCTGAGGAAATATATCCATGTATTCCTTGAGAAGTTATCTATAAATGATACATAGTACATAGACTTTCCTAGTGATGGAACCGGCATAGGTCCAAACACATCACTGGGAAAAATCTTTAATATCTGTTTCGCCCTCTTACCATTAGAGGGGAAACTCACCCAATTCTGCTTCCCATATACACAATTTTCACAGAAATCAAAATCGAGAGAGCTATTAGACATACTGTCTACCATACCATTACCATGAAGTATTCGAAGGGCCTCCTCTCTAGTATGTCCAAACCTTTGATGCCATAGCATTGTCTTTTCTCTAGAGACCACTAGATTTTATGCTCCACTTTTAGGAACCAAAGAACTGTTGCACCCATAAATAACAATGCTACTTTGAAGCTTGTATAGAGTTCCAATCCAAACTCCTTGCATTAATACCAGTGCTCCCTAAACCATATTGCAAGTATATTTCTCGAACACTATTTTTACAACTGCATCATCCATTTTGCTTATAGAAATCAGATTTCTAGCCAATGCAAGAATATGCAGAACATCCAGAAGTGTTCTAATCCTTCCACTTTGCAACTATAACATGAACTTTCCATAACCAATGATTCTAGCCTTCCAATCATCCCCTAAGAATACATCGCCACCATCATATTTCTCATACTCGTAGAACCACTCTTTATGGGGAGTGAAGTGAAAGGATGCACCTGACTCAATAAAAAATTGCCTCATGATCTACATGTGTACTTGAAGAAGAAGCCAAGTACACATCCCCACCTTCATCTGAGGTGGTTTTTGCCTCTGCAGAAGGAGAATCATTAGATCCCTTTGCTTACTCAAAATCTTTAGATTTAGAGTATCTTTTGAATTGCCCTTCCTTTCCACATTTCCAGCACACCTTTACAGGTTTTCCTGGAGATTTAGATCTCCCACTCAATGACTTATTTTTGTTTCTTTTCAAGGACTGTCCTCGTAAAGACAAGGCATCACCATTTTTACCGTACATATTTTTCCGTCTCACATCCCTTGATAGCAAGGATGAGACTATTTCATCAAACTGCAAGGCAGTTGCATTGCTACCTATTGCAAAAACCAGACTATCCCACGAATCTGGTAGAGAACACAACAAACTAATTCATTATCTTCATCTAAAATTTTAATATCAACAGATAATAACTATCTTACCACAGTATTAAATGTGTTCAAATACTCTGTCACTGAGTGTCCATCTTTCATCCTCATGTATAATGTTTTCCATAGGAACAGTTTATTCACCATAGACATAGATTGGTATAAACTCCCTAACTTGTCCCACAAAGCCTTCACCGGAGCTTCCCCTGATACATTCAACAATACTGAATCTAAGATGCACAATCATATTGTGCTATTTTCTTTTCGACCCAACTTCACCCAGTCTTTAGCTGATGGTATAGGATAAAATGCACTGTGTATGGAGAATGGAGATACCCTCAAGAGTCTTCCCGGGACCCTTTGCAGACTGTAAGATTATCTACAACTGTCAAAAAGTTATATGCATGTCCATAAACAATAACTAACTATCAAAGTAAGATAGATTTATTACCTCAAGCCCCTATGTAGATTTTCTAAAGAGCACAATGCATCTAGGTGGAAGTCCCGTGTGCTAGCTCCAAATTAAGTCTTGCACATAGAAGAGACAAGCATAATCACAACATACAACCTTGATAACTAATACATGAATTTATAAAAGACATCTAGTCACACATAACTAAGCTACTCATGCTAAAAGGTATTCGACAAACAAGTAAATGAATGATAGTACCAACACCACGAAGTAGACAGTACAACTGCAGTTCTATATTAATGTCGAAAGAGTGATTACAACCATTTGTTGCATCAGCCTTCCCTTACCCCTCCAACTCCTCTCTCTCCCTTCTTACCAACTGCTTATGCTTAGATTTGAGACTATGCTCAATAATCAAGTAAGTTATCCTTTCAAATGATCTGACCTCTATCACCATAGCCCTAGCTTTGCTTACGTAGCAATCGAGTTAGGGTTGCCAAGTTCCTTCATGAGTCTCTTAAGGTAAAAGCAGTGATATTGCCATGCTTTTGAGCTGTTTCCCATTTTCCTCCTTCATTCGGATTAGAAATCCCACAAATAGTTCGAACTTTAGATGTTTCCTTGCTTTTCTAAGCAGATTTAAGAGGGAATATAGAGATATTTATGAGTCAATTCACTCCTTTGTCCTCTATATTCTCATTAGGATCCACTAACATTGTCCCCGAACCAACAAGTAGAGTTAGTAGGGTCACTAACGCTCCCTTAGGCTTACAGAGAAGCTTTATAAAGCATGTTGTCAGTGTATAGCCAGCATTAGTGTAGAAATAAGCCTTGTGATCTTGGTCTTTGCTTCAGCTATCATGTCTTTCCCCTCTGAGCTGATAAGGGGGTAATTTTGTTGTATAACAAATGCCCTCTAAAGTATGAGATCAGAGGCTGCTACGATGGCCGGAATACTTTACTTAACTATAATTTTCCTTCTTCAAAAAAAAGAGAAAGAGGATCAGAGCTTTGGGTGGTACGGGAAACCTAATACAACACATATATATAAAATAACTAAAATCATGTCTTGATTCAGGCATTCCCATGCTCAATAGCTATGTCAAACTGATTTTCTCATAAAAGATGTATGACGATGCTGGCCACCGATAAGAAAAATGCAGATACAGTGTCATAATAGGATCATTTTGATGAGTTGTCTCCAAAAACAAATATACACAACTTGGGATAGGAAACAAGGCTAAGTGATGCAAGCCTCTATCCAAGGTCTTGATTTCCGCTTCACTGAACAACATAGATCAATACATGTGAATATATGCGTTGATGTCGAACGTGCATGAAATCGCCTGATTACTAGTCAATAATGGAGACGGTTAATAGACACAAGGAAGGCCACCAATAATGGTGATGGTCTCCAAGATGCACAATACAATATAGCGAGTGTGAAAAAAAAAATTGTCGTCGAATACTCGTAGAATTGCTTAACTAGGAGCCAATAATGAGAACTCCTGATCAAACACAAGGTGACCTTCCACTAATGTCTGCAGGTACCAAGGAATTGAATGTGTTTCTTGGTTGTCTTCCTAGATAGACTGTTGAATTCGATGGGAAGATACTTGTTGAAAGGTAGGAAATAATGTGTCCTACATAAATCGACACGAAACGGGACAAGAATGATTTGTTTTTTGAGAAATTTTTGAGCATTAGATCTAAACAACGGAGGGCATGATGAAAGGATATACTTTATGGGTTGATAGAGGAAACAAAAGGTTAACCCTTGAATAATAGAATGCATAACAACGGTTTTAACCATGCAGCACTAAAACACCAAAGAGTGTTAGGATACAAAGATGAAAGAACATCGGGGTATTTTGGCTAAACTCATAGGATGGTGGGATTCATATTGAGGGGCCGTCACAAGGAAGGTTTATCTGAGGGAGTTTCATGTTCAAGGGAACGACTACTTCCAAACCATGCTTTCTAATACTAAATGCAGTTTTATTGTCTACTTTCCCCATCTGATTAGTTTAGTGAGTCCAGACGGGTAAACTCGTCGATCCTTTCGTATTTTAAGAGTCTGAAAAGGACTACAAAAAGAGCGACTCTATGTCCTATCTAATTAGTTTCATGAGTCCAGATAGGTAAACTCGTCGATATTTTCATGTTTTAAGAGTCTGAAAGGGATCGTAGAAAGAGTGACTCTATCATTCATCTATGTAATTTAATGAGTCCAGATGAGATAACTCATCAATATTTTCATATTTTAAGAGTCTGAAAAGGACCGCAAAAAGAGTGACTCTATCATTCATCTGTTCAATTTAATGAGTCAATATGAGATAACTCGGTGGTCTTTTCATATTTAGAGAGTTTGAAAATATCATAAATAACGACTCCAGGGTGGTCCCTTTGTCATAGCTTTTAACTGGGTGTGACAAAAGTTCAATAGTATACCCGAATCAGTTACTTTTCCGTGAGTTGATCTATTGAGTCGAGATAAAGAGAAACCTATACTCAATAGATGTTGACCTCATTTTGTTACAAGTACAAGGAGACAGACTAAACTTGATATATGTCATGAATTTTTAATGAGTCACGCGACGACAAACTCAATACCTTCATCAAATTTTAACGAGTCAAATGAAGAAAATTCAAGGTGTCTTTTTTAGTTTATTGAGCAAGGAAAAAGAGGTAAAAGAACTGCTCATTCTTTCTTCATAGATTTAACGAGCCTGAAGAAGGGGAAAAACTCAGGGATTTTTTCGATTTAAGAAAGAGAAATGGTCCCAAGAAATCAAGAGCTCTAGTTGTTGTCGTAGATTTTTAACGAGCCCAATGACAAAAAATCGGGATTTTTTAGTTTTATGAGAGAGAAAAGTACCTAAAAGAATGCTCAGGTTATATTTATAAGTTTTTAACGAGCCTAAAGAAAAAAATTGGGATTTTGTCAGATTTATGAGCGAGAAAAAGCACCTAAAAAGAATTCCCTAATGATCTTTTTGAGTTCAATGAGTTAAAAAAAGAGCAAAAAAGAGTTTCTCGGACCATCGTCGTATGTGTTTAACGAGTCCACGATGAAAAACTCAGGGATTTTTCAGTTTTAGAGCGAGAAAACATCCCATAAAAGAAAAGCGCTCATATCTTCTTTGTAGTAGTTTAACGAGCCCAAAGAACGAGACTCAAGGTTTTTCATATTAATGAGCAAGAAAAATACCATAAAAAGAACGCTCGATCTTCTTCATGGTAGTTTAATGAGCCTGAAAGAGGAGACACAAGGATTTTTCATATTAACGAATACCATAAAAAGAACACTCGAAACTTCTTAATCTCATGCTTGTGAATAGAAGGGTCTATGTCATGCATTTCCTCATAAGACCAAGGGAAAACATCACGGAAATCCTTAAAAGGGTAGGTGAAGCTCACAATTTCCTCAGGCTTGCAATTGCTCCAACCTATATGTTTTCCATGATGTCTGTCATGACAAAAATATCGATGAGAAATGCCTTTTAAATATTTCCCATGTTTCCTACTGAGTCCAAAGTTTGGATAGTCGTATATGGTGAGGAAATGATTTTAGGTACGTCAAGTGACAGGACTTGAAGAGGAATCATGTCTGAATCAGATATTGAAACACGATGGTGTGAATCTTCCTAAGGTCGCTCTTCTAAACTCATGATATCTCTAATAGCTTCGTCGTTAGGTAGGACTTGATGGAGGGGATCGAAAGAAGGAGCAGTTATGGGAGGGGTGATGGTACCGTTGGCCATGACCAAAATGACTGAAGACTTGGATGCATATTGAATGGCCTGGTAGGCTAATTCATCTGGTGACAATGACATTTTTCCTCTATAAGTGTCAATGTCTAAAGGGACAGTGAGGATCCAAGGATCGGTCAGTTCGTGAGGAATGGATGCAACCATAGAGACCATCTGTGGAACCATAGGTTGTGGAAGAGGGAAACAACCCATCAGGGAAGAGCCATTCAATAGACCAGTACTGATACTGACGTAAGAGTCAAGTACACCACCTACTATGGGTACAAAGCCGCTAGGTAACAGGGAGTAGTCTGGGGTGAAAAAAGACAGCTGGTCCACTGTGACTATCTTTCCATCTAAGGGAAATAGGATGATAGAGAAGACCAAAGACACAATGGCATTCATGGCATAATTCCAATTGCAGCCCAAAAGTAGATTATAGTCGAGTTTATGATCCACGACTTTTATATCCACCATTATTTTCTTCCCACTCAAGGTGATGGGGTCGCTGGCTAGGTAACCTTTTGGGATGAGAGTGTGGCCATCAAAAGCTTTAAGGGAATTCGACGGTGGGGATAGCGTTGGAGAACCCAAGTGAGCCAACATGAAGCAGACATCACGTAGGTAGAAGCACCTTCATTAATGACATTTCTATGTATACCTTTTCCTTTCGAAAAGATTTGCACCTAAAATGAAAGCTAGTGGGAAAGGGGAGGTTTACACTTTTCCATGTCAAAAATTGCAAGCATGGAATCCTGTGGGTCGATACCACCAATAGCCGAAAGAAAATCTTTCCTTTGTGCTGGACATGTTTGTAATACTTCAAGCACCAACATAGCCGACGATGCTTGCACCAAGTCTTCTACAATGTTGTAGTTTTCGAGAGCACATGCAGATGTATTGTGCATTGTGCATCGAAGTGCCCCTTTAGGGGTACGAATCACAAGGTCAGCAACCGGCCTTTCGATACGCAAATCATTGGACAGTGGTGGGTTTTGACTTGAGGAATGTTCCTCTGCATGAGCGACAAGAGCTCCATAGGATTTAGCTCTTGTTTGTAGATCTACCGTTTCAAAGGTGTAAATGGTAGAAGGTCCTTCATCGGCAGAAGGATGTTGTGAACCACCGTTGCCCCCTTGTGGGAGTTGGGTTGGTTTGCAATGAGGTGTTGCTGCTACTGAGTGGGGAAATGATTATTAAGGATAGCGGGGGTCCTACCAATATCCTTTTTAGTAATGAAATTTGTTCATTACTGAAGACGCGGACACAGATATGTCATGTGGTCTTGCACACAGATTTTGCAAGGGAATCAGGTGGGTTTATCCTTTCCATCGTCAGGAGGCATAACAACCTTCTGCTTTGGTTTTTGCTATTTTGTTGATTACTCCTCAAAAGGATCAGTCTTTTTCTCATTCTTCTTGTTCTTACCACCGAGTTTTTGCATAGACTGCACAAAGTTTATCACGGTGGTAGGAAGAGCAGTCAATTTGGTAGAGGGGTCCACTGACATCTAGGAAATGTGACCACTGAGTTCTTTTACAGCAACCCCAAAGGTTATGCTGATAATCCTATCGGCGTGCGCTCTGGGATGCTAAGTAGCAAAAGCATTGGAGTTGCGAGGGGCATTGGGGATTACGTCGTAAAGAGTGCCAGACTGCAAATATATCAGATCTAAGTGTTGGACATGACGTATGGATTGGTATTTTGTGACCGCACCACCTAAGGCAACATCCTTAGTAATTTGGGGGAGTAGGGACTTGCAGAACCAGTCTGCGAAGAGATAGTTTGGGAGGGAAGCTTTGACTAAGTTCTGCCTACGTCTCTGTTCATGTATATGATTAGAGATGTGGGTGGTAGTATCCTAATGTAATGAAGTGAGGAGTTTCGTCCTAGAGTGGATGGGTATCTGGAAGTGCATTAAGAATTCCATCGCTAGAGCATCAAAGGTATTGACTGACGCATGTGGTAACTCAATGTACCACTTGGTTTTGTTGCTAGTAAGGGTGCGGGGAAAAATATGTAATTGGATACTATAATCCACCATGGAGTTAAAAACACACCAAAGATGATAGGTGGTGTTATGGGAACCTGGATCCTCCCCTTGTTTCCCTTCAGACTTGGGGATTTCTGTTGGTATTTTATGCGGGATAGGCGGCCAGAGTAAGTTATGATAGATGGGGTCATTTGTAAGTTTTTACAAGTTAGGGATATCCAACGTTGCCATGAAAGGCATAGTGTGTGATGCCCCTGACTCGGACCAAGGTGATGACATATGAATTGAGGATCCTTACAGTCCTCCCATCATTTGAGTCCCAATATTATACATAGGTTGTGTGGTATAGTAGTTTCCTTGGGGTATGGAATTATAATGTGGATTTCCATGGGGATTGTGATGTTGGGGTATAGAATTGCCCCCAAGATAAGCAGTTCCCCCCTGACTCATTTGAGGTTGTGAGTAGGGTGCCCCCATGGATTAGTTGTGAGGATTCCTGTTCGCCACATAAATAACCATATGTCCTTGACTGACATAAGGAGTGCTCATGTCAATCAATGACTGACCATGCAAGCCTAAAAATGGAGGGGGAGCTATTATGTTCCTGATCGATATATGCATATTGGGAGTGACCCAGATACTTGAATATGGGGGTTAGAACTATACAATGGATGACAACCATATTGTTGGTTGAAGGGACCCGCGCTAACTGTGCTATTTGAGCATTATAAGGAGCATTGTATGTAGCACTTTTTGAAGGTATGGAGTTTGCCACTAAAAGGGTGGAACCCAGAATAGGCTAGGTTCCACTCATGGAGGGTGTCATGTAAGAGTTTTTACCTAGGACAAATGGGATAGCAAGGTTCACCATCAACAGTGTGGTAGTGACTGTCAACTGGGAAAGTGGTGGGGGACCAAGAGTGTCCAAAAAGCTCCACGACCCATTAGTCATCGACAGGATGGATGGAAATGTTCCAATTGAAGACAAAGGGAGTACAGGTGCAATGTGAACCAAGAGTGGGTCCAACAGATTCATGATCGGAGGGTTATAGGGAGGAATAAGTCCTATAGTAAAGAAATACTCCAGTAAGCTTGAATCATCGATTGTCGAAATAGATTCTGTGTGAGATCTCGAAGACTGATTTCCTGAAGATGGGGAATCCGGTTCACTAGAGCTCGACGGATCTTCCACAATGAGTGGAGGAAGTCCTAACAATCGTCTAGATTGACGATGATGACCAGATGTAGCCACGGTGACCAATGACTTTTATCAATAAATTTTATCGTGGTATTTATTAAAGTCTTAATGATAACAGTCGAGTGCCTAAAAAATAAAAAATACACTAATTTAATCAATTAGCAAACAGAGGGAAATGACCCTATTTGATAAGCACTGATCACTGGAGATGAAACCCAGTATCACAATGAATAATAGAGAGGGTTGGCCAAATGTATAGTTACGGTTACTCTAGAGCTTCACCTAAACCTCAGATTAAGGGGCCAAGTACTCTCGTGAAGACGAGCACCCTCCCAAAAACTAAAGACAGAGTAGGCCCATCTGTGTTAGGCACCAGGGCAACCCACCCCAGTCACCATGTGTAAGTCCCTAAAGAGTATGGCGACTAAGGATACCTCAAACCATAGACACTACTAGGGGGACATAGTCGCAGATAGTACTCTGTGTGGGCAGGATACCTGAGTCCTCGAAGGGATCCCCAATACACAGAATACCCAAAGGAGTTGTAAGTGAAGGTGGGCTACCTTCACTTACATTCTGATGTTCTCTTAGCTTCACTTTGACTGGAGTGATATTGGTAATATGAGTGTAGAAGGAATTTTCTCTCTTTTAATGAAACTAGTTTTGGTTTCAGACCTTGAATAGTTTAATCACACTCCCTATCTGTTATAGAGATATTTGGGCACTACAACCCCAATCACATATGTCGATAAACTAAGGGCTCTCAAACCCCTAAAAGTGTTGTTTCATACCCTAAAGGATCATGGTCAACTAATTACATCATTTCCCAGAAGTTCCACCTAGAAAACTACACAGAACTGGTCAAAACTGACCCATGCAGACAGCTCCTTGGTCAAGGTGTGATGCATCTCACCTATTACACACAGGGGGTGCGATGCGTACTGAAAAGGCCTTTTGTAGGGTGCAATGGGTGAGAGTAGAAAAGTGGCAGAGACAGTTTGCTAAGTGGAAACCCAGAGAATCTTCTAGAAACTTCTCATATGACAATTGCCTCTTTGAATTCGCCCAGGGATGAGTAAGAGATCATGCAATCTCCAAGTGGAACCAAGAACTATCAGTGAAATGACACTAATCAAAAACCTAGAAGCTGACTCACCCCCCTACAAATATCTATATATGGATCCCTTATCACAGAGATCTAGAGGCGGGAATTTTGTAATTGTAAGGAAGTGTTGTTGGTTTCTCTTTGAGACATTGTATTGTTGGGTGATCTTGATTTTCATGAGGTGAAGAGGGCTTTCATGCTGGGAGGATGATGCTGGATCAGACATCTAGGTTGTAATCCTCTCTTCTACTTCTACTATCAATAAAGTTATTTGAGTTTTCCTCCATATACTTGTGTACTTGTGAATCTTGTATTTGTGTATGCAATTGTGTGGTTAATGTACTTCTAATTCTGCATTGTTTATGGTATCATAGATCTCTATGATTTGATGGTGTTTTTTTTCTTTGCCTCTACAGGTGTTCTTTGAAGCGGGACAAGTGAGAAAGGAGTGGAAAGCTCTATCAAAGGAGAGAGGAAACAAGCAAGGAGCCAAGCGAAATATTAACGCTGGTGCTCTCTACTTCTCTCTTGTCTATCATCCATAAAGGAAAACATAAGTTACTTTGAATTGTTTGTTTCTAAGATAGCTATCCATCTTAGTGGGACTAGCAGAACAAATAGACACTAGTTTTCCGAGAAAAAAAATGGAGACTCCACTGGGGAGTGAATAGTTTGTTTGTTTGTTACTGTTGTTTGCTTTATAAACTACAGACGGAGCCTAAAGTTAAGCCAGCTAGCCTTCGAACTGCTTTTGCTATGCAACTGCAAAGTAGATCAACACTGCTTTAGTCAATCTTTGGGTTGGTTTATGAATTGAACATCTGACTTGAAAACATCTTAAGTGCCCTAGTGGTAGCTCAATAACCTCATAAGATCATACCCCTATACGTTGTGTTTATTGTCCATCATAGATCGACCTAAATCACTGAACTTAGTTGCAAATTTTGAGCAAAAACCAAGCTCAATTTCGTTCACTGGTCCATCGCACTATCTCTCATTGGCAGTCTAGATGCATCACACCTCCCGTGTGCTGCAGGTGAGATGCATCCATGTTTCCCTTAAAGACAGGTGCGATGATTGAATGACATTGTTTCCCTCTCTGGAATTTGGTTTTTTCTTCATTGTTTTCAGCTCTATTCAGTAGTTTTGTTGCTTATGATCAATATATCATTGTTGAAGCCTTCTTCCTTTACATTATTCAGCCTCCATTGATCAGGAATTGTGAATTTTTTTTATGTATTTTTCATCATTTACAGTCCTCCTTTACAAAAAGTAGCTTAATTGAACCGTTGTCTTTTGATTCAAAAGTGTCGTAACTATCGTTTTGAGTCAAGAAGAAGAGTGTCGTAAAGTTTTCCTCTTCTAGATAATTGATTTTACTTTTTTCATTGTATTTTATTTGAATTTTCAATATCTGAAGTGTCGAAAATAGTTTTCCATTAGAAGTTTAAAGTGTCATTTTAGTCTTCCTTTCATTTTGAAAAGAAATTGTTGAAGTGTCTCTTTGAAGAAAATAGTTCAAATCTGTACTTAGCTTTCCTTTTTGGCATCCACACATTAAGGAAGTGGAAAAACAAATACATGCATGTGCATTTGCATTTAGATTGCATGTAGAAAATGATTTAGGAAAAGTGCATTTAGTATGTGCTCTCTGCTCTCTGTTGAAAGAATCATACTCTTCTTTCCTTAGTAGCTAGGATTTTCATTGCTAAAAGAAAACAAACGACTTTTTATAATTTTAGATTTCATATTTAGGAATTTTACATCTAAATCACATGGTGAACCTTGAAAGAAAAACTTCTAAGAAATATCAACTCTAAAATAAACCTCAATGAACATAAAAACACTTTGGAACCTAAGGCACAACATCTAGAAGTCTAGGCTAGAGACGTATTCCAACATTGTAAAATCTGGTAACTATTGTTTTCATCGAAGGTTGGGTGATTCCTCCTCTTTGATGCGACAAGTGCTAGTACAAACTTGTGCTCCCCATACCATCAAGTATATATTGGGAGACCACAATAGGCTGATATCCTTTATCCTTAGCAACCTGTGTCTTCCACCCTATCGATCACAATGCACTGAACACAGCATTCGGGAAGATTGACTATCGTACGTAAAGTCCTTGGTAATTTCTCTTTAGTTTACCACCAAGGTGTATATTGCAGTTTTACAATTGGTTTGGTAATCCCTCTGTCTAGAGTTCCAGAGTAGTCACTTTCACTCCTTTTTGACTCACTAAAAGAAAAGGTCCATCTGAGCACTTGTCACTTTAGGCTCATTAAAAAATCGAAGGCGACTAGAGTCACCTTTAGCTTTTTCTCGATTCTTAAAAATTGAAAAAGCAAGTTGTGTCAAAGCATTATAAAATTCATTTAATTCGAAATAACATCCCTATTCCTTCATTGATATTAGGTTGAGGTAATGGAGTCCACCAATCAAGGATTTCCTCTTGGGGAAATCCTAGTCCTTTCTCTTGTTGGGGAGATATTGGTGCTCCTTATATGGCTACATTGTCCCTTCCAAGAATCACAATTGGCTTGCCGGTATGGCTATTCTCAACCTCTGTCATTCAAAACACTGTAATTCCTCAGCAACCAGATGATGCTGGAGTTGCTCCTTCACCTTCTACTTTGTTTGTTTCTCCCTCTCCTTCTTCCTCTTTGCTTGGTGAAACTAGTGATAATAAAAGCCAAGTAACTGAGAAGAAGAAGAAAGGGAAGGAGAAGAAGAAGAAGAAGAAGCCAATCACACAAGGGGGCAACCATGCATCGTCTGGTGAGAATCCACAAACCGCACCTTCCAAACCCAAATCTCCATGCATAATTTGCAAAGGAAACCACGTTCATCGATATTTACCTTGCATCTCGTGGATCTTGAGAGATGGGTCTCCCCACTTGCACCATCCGGTGTCATCAACCTCTATTGATCATGTTGCGAGTACACCATCAACTAGTGAAAATGAAGTCAATGGATAAAAAGGAAGATCTAGATTTCCTTGTAGGTTGTGTGAAGGTGATCATGCCCTCCACCATTTTCCTTTTCTGGATGAAGCTAAAAGTGTCTTGGATAACCATCCTGCTTCACCGCAGCGACTTCCACATGGATACAAGAAATTCTTGCCAAGTCTATCGCTAGTTGAAAATCCAACTCACATACCTCTATTTTCAGTCAAAACACCTACCATTGAAGATAAACCCTCTGGTCCACACCGGACCAAAGTCAACAGGTCGAGACAGTAGTCGACCCAATCTTGTCTTCATAAGGTCCACCTTCAGATGATACAGTCTCCAAAGAGAATGAGAACGACGTCGTTCAAATTATTTTTGTTAATACAAATTCTGATGAACATAGGGGAAATCTACCCATTCCTTTACCACATGAGGGAAGTTCCCCATTTCAAGAGATTCATCTAGCCATTTATTTGGTCCCCCCTCCAAGAAATCTAGTCATTTCCTTTGATTGGAATCTACTAGCGGGACCCCGCCTTCCATGTAATGTACCATTCCGAATCATAGTACAAGTTTACAAAATGATCATGTCTGGCACTATCATAGATGAAGGGGCTTCCATGAGTATCCTTTCCTCAACTGCTTGCAAAGTGTTTGGTTTGCCATTGCTTCTACCTGAGAATCAAAAATTGTCAGGCTTCAATAAAGGTACCAGTCGACCGTTAGGGATCCATCCAAATTTTCCTATAACTTTGTGAAAGAAAACCATTCATTTGAAACTGATGGTAGCCCAAGGACCACTAGATTACAATCTACTCCTTGGGCGTGACTACATTTACAGCATGGGAGCTATTGTTTCCTCACTCTTTCGGGTGATGTGTTTCCCGTATAGAGGTAGAATGGTATAGCTTGTTGACTAGCTTTCGTTTCCGGGTCAAACATGGCTACGAGTCAAACACCATCCCTAAATGGTCTCTTTGCACAAGGAATGTCTCTTCAACCTCCAGTTCATCCACCTAATTACCGTGACTTATTCGGTGAATGTAATGAAGCCTAGGGGGCATGCACCCTAGTCTTCTTCGGCAAGCGAACCTAGATGAAAAAACAAATTTCCTTGTAGGTCATATGACCAGTCTAAAACGCCATTTCCATGTAGGATATGGGATCAGTCTGGAACAGGATCTCCTCATTGTAGGTTATATGACCAGTTTGAAACCCCATTTCTGTGTAGGATATGGGATCAGTCTGGAATAGGATCTCCTCACAAGTTAGGTGATTGGTCAAAAACACCATTTCCTTATAGGTTATGTGATTAGAAGTGCCGACCCACACCATTCACCTTTGTCTATTTCGATGGACAGAACTAAGGAAGTGTTTTGTTTGCTCTGTAGACGAAACAATCCTGCTTAAATGCAGGAACTTCCATAAGGTAACTGGAAATTCTTGTTTTCTCAACACCTGGGGGCATGCAAACCTTTTTTATGCAAGTAAAAAGCGACCAACGTAACTCTAACCTCATAGTATTTTAGCCTAACTTTTAGTTCAACTGCCAGGTTAGGTGATTGGTCTGATCCACCATTCACCTTTGTCGGTAGACCCCGACAAAGCAAAGGAAATGGTTTTTCTAAACTATCCTACCTAACCTCAGTAGTTCATTAACTCTTAGCGTAATTAGTTCTATAGTTGGTCGTTTCTAGCCTGCATGCAAAAGGCGCCGAGCAAAGTTTCACATGGGTCAAGCTCATTAAAAAATGAACCTACTTCTAAGAGACATCTTTAAAGACGATTGGTACGAGCAATGTTTCCGCAAAGTTCAAGCTAGTTAAAAAATAAACCTAACACTGAGCACATGTTGGAACAAGGTTCAAGCTCATTAAAAAATAAACCCGCCACTGAGCACATGTTAGCACAAGGTTCAAACTCATTAAAAAATAAACCCACCTTTCGGTAAATAACCTTTGTGATTGCATTGCTATCAGCCTTTTGAGCCTTGGTTGTGTTCTTACCGTCACCTCCACTCTTTTAGCTGATCATACGCCTCCACTTGATTGTTTACCCTTTTGAGGAATAGTTGTGACGAGTGATTCTATTAGCCACCTTCTTTACACTGTTGCATTTGAGAAGTTCCAAACTTACCTGGAACCAGTTGCCACTAGAAAACACCGAGTTCCTCAAAAACGAGTCTCTTTTAAGCTCTTTTTAGACTCGTAAAATATGAAAAGATTACTGAGCTATTGGCCTTTCCAACTCATTAAAGTAAAGGGAAGCACCATCCCTCCTCTACATTCTAATCGTTTTGGACCTAAGGGATCATTCCACAAAAAGATCAAGCGCTTGTCTTTTTCGGCTCTCTAAAACTATAGAAAAGTCATCCCTTTCGTATTATTTTATACTTTTTCAGACTTAAGGGATTATACCACGAAAAAGGATTGTTGGAGTTTCCTTTTCGTCCCTTTTCAAACTCTCTAAACATGAAAATGACCGAGTTATCTTTGTCATTAAACTCGTTAAAACAATAGCAACGAACTTGTCCACCTGGACAAGAACGAGTTTCACTGTCGCTAGGCTCGCTAAATCATAGCGACAGGTTTGCCTGAAGGGAAAATTATAGAACAAGCATATGTTATCCTCCTCAAGCTTGACAAAAATAAAGAGGTACTGGTTAGCAATGACTGGGGAAAAAGGGAAGAAAACTTGAAGAACTTCATTGGTAGCAGGTTGCTCTTGAACATGACACTTTCACTCCATCACCATGATTGAGTCGGGTTGGGTTTTTCCATTCACCGGTCACATCACCATTGGTCCTCCATACCATCCATTTTTGGGGTTAACACTACCAATCCATTTCAGTGTCGCTGATATGTTCAAGAGAAGTCATTCAGAGAATTCACCAACCTAGCTAATGCCTCATCCACTGCAATACCTTCACTCTCCATTTTCCATGACTGTCATTCCTGAACATTGTATCATCAAATTGTTTTCACCTCCACAAAATCATTTGCTTCGTTTCCTGTCGTAGATGTGGGATACATTAAGGCCCTCCTATGATGGGTCACTTCTTGTTGACATCAACTCATTATCCAAGAAGTTGACTTAGGAACAACCCTTTCAGTACTTTGAAGCTTGCATGCCTCAATGGCAAGTTTCTCACTTCCGGCGATAGGTTTACATCAATGGCCTTCGACCGAAAGGTTTTGGGTGGTGTTCAACATCGACTCATATATTCACACCACATGAATTGTACTATAGTACTTTGAGGGTCATTATCATTATTGGTGATTCCTCTCACGCCTATTAACATCTTACATCATTCGCTGGTAATAAGGTGATGTCTTTCCATGTTCGACTCCAGAACATCTTTTCACATGGATTGACCTGTACATCGGGTGAAGATTGAATGAGTTTGAAGACCCTGGATCTAGTTTCATCCATCTGGGTTGCGATATATTCAGGAAAATAAAGACATCAAATGTACTCCATAGCTGCACAGATGATCATCCAAGCTAAGGGATGATGGCTCTACAAGAATCACCAGTGTGCAACAGTAGACGATTGTCTGTCCTATGTACATGAAAATAAATTTATAAAGTTGAGTGTGGGAATGCTCACCTCAGCGAGATCATGAAAATAATATGAAGATGATGTATTGTATTGTATCTTATTACAGGTCACCTTCCAATGCGAAAAACCTGAGATCCTCATGATAAAGCATTTCACGCGACATCAGAAGATTTACAACCTCATTCTTTAGGGGGCAATTGTTATAGACATATTTGGGCACTGCAACCCCAATCACACATGTCGATAAACCAAGGGCTTTTGAACCCCTAAAAGTGTTGTTTCGTACCCTAAAGGATCATGGTCAACTGATTACATCATTTCCCAGAAGTCCCACCTGAAAAACTACTTAGAACTGGTCAAAACTGACCCATACAAACTGCTCCTTGGTCAAGGTGCAATGCATCTCACCTATTCCACATGGGGGGTGCGATGCATATTGAAAACACCTTCTGTAGGGTGCGATGAGCGAGAGTAGACAAATGGCAGAGACAATTTGCTAAGTGGAAACCTGGAGAATCTTCTAGAAACTTCTCATATGACACTTGCCTCTTTGAATTCGCCCAGGGATGAGTAAGAGATCATGAAATCTCCAAGTGGAACCAAGAACTATCAGTGAAGTGACACTAATCAAAAACCTAGAAGCTGACTCACCCCCCTGCAAATATCTATATATGGATCCTTCATCACAAAGATCTAGAGGTGGGAATTTTGTAATTGTAAGGAAGTGTTGTTGGTTTCTCTTTGAGACATTGTATTGTTGGGTGATCTTGCTTTTCATGAGGTGAAGAGGGCTTTCATGCTGGGAGGATGGTGCTGGATCAGAAAGTTGGGTTGTAATCCTCTCTTCTACTTCTACTATCAATAAAGTTATTTGAGTTTTCCTCCATATACTTGTGTACTTGTGAATCTTGTATTTGTGTATGCAATTGTATGGTTAATGTACTTCTGATTCTGCATTATTTATGGTATCATAGATCTCTATGCTTTGATGGTGTTTTGTTTCTTTTCCTCTACAAGTGTTCTTTGAAGCGGGACAAGTGAGAAAGGAGTGGCAATCTCTATAAAAGGAGAGAGGAAACAAGCAAGGAGCCAAGCGAAAGATTAAGGTCGGTGCTCTCTACTTCTCTCTTATCTATCATCCATAAAGGAAAACATAAGTTACTTTGAATTGTTTGTTTCTAAGATAGCTACCCATTTTAGTGGGACTGACAGATCAAATAGACACTAGATTTCCTGAAAACACTAGCCCAAGATCCTAGCATGAACTAATGTTTGTTCGCTCTATAAAGAATTACTGATTAATTTTAGGTAGATTTTATGTATACTTTTTTAGTTTCTTCGGTAGGGGTGTTGACGTATGATATTTGGTGGGACTTTGACTCAAAAATCATGCAAAAGACAATGCTTGAAAATATTCAATTCGATGAAATAAGTTGTATTCTACAAGTTCATACGTTCATATTTTTTCCATGCATCCTAGTCATTGTAACACAAGCATAACCAACAGAAATCTTTCCAATTCTTCTAACAACTATTTGAAACCAAAATAAAGCAAATTTTAACTAGCTAAGTGTTGAAAATAGCAACAAGAAATACTAAAAATAGAAATGTTATAAATAGCATTGTTATAAATAAAATTTCAGGTACCAGTGTTGGAAATAGCAACAAGGAATGATAAAATAGAAATGCTAAAAATAGCATTGCTATAAGTAGCATTTCGGGATACATTCCAATTTTGGTTAGTCCCTGAACTAAAATTGAGAATTAAAATTTGAATTTGATCTTAGCCATTATTTCAAAAATAATTAATTAATTCAACTTGAGTTAATTAGTTGGAGAAAATCAAACATGAAGTCTATGTGAAGACATGCAACAATTATCCCATAATTAAAGAGATAAGGTTGAGTTGTATTTTTGAGTTGTAATTAGTTAGCTCAATTAACTAAGTTACATCCAATTAGATTAGTTCCAACAGTTTGTGGAAGTGATTTTGAGTTTAGTTAGTTAATGCATGTGTGCATGTAACTAGTGTACTTCAGATAACTAAATATTCTCTCATAAATAACTCATGCATGTCAGTTCAGTCAAAAACCTAGTTGAGATCAGAGGAAGGGACAATGTACTATTAGTTGGAGGATTTTTCCTATATAGGAAACTCATCCATGTATAAGGAATTATCTCTTTCAGGATTATGCAGTTAGATCAGAGGTTAGTGAGCAATGTGTGAGGTAGTACACACAGGTGGTAGCTTTTGGACCCCAAGAGAAACTGCGCAAGAAAATAGGAGGCTTGTAAGGCAGAGGAGAAGGTTGTGAGAAGCCTTTGATTGTCTATGAGCAGCATTGAGGGATTGTACTGAGAGCTGGATAGCTTGTGAGCTAAAGCTTTGTGTAATATCAAAGATATTTCCACTTGTTTGATAATAGAGATAGCGAGGTTTTTAGTTGAGGCTTTCCCCAGAGTATTCTTCTGTGTTTCATGTGTATGATTTCTTCTTTTTTGTTATATGTGTTCTGATTGATCTTGCTCAAATTGATTAAGCTTCCACAAAGTTTGATAGTAGAAGTAGATCAAGTATTTTTGTTTATTACATTGCATTATTAAGTGATCTACAGTGAAATTTCTACATGGTATCAGAGCGAGGTTTTGTAGAAGAATTTCTACATGGTATCAGAGCCAGGTTGATCTATAGAGAAATTTCTGCATGGTATCGGAGCAAAGGTGATCAAAGCAGAGAACAATATAAAAAGAAGGGAGAAATTCGAAGTTTGAAGTTCCTGATTATAGAAATTGAATTCTTATCACATCTCAAATTTCATCAATGGCGTTCAACGGTTTGAGACTCGAGTATGCCCTGGATGGCAACTCGAATTATATAGCCTGGAAGGATCGCATGGAAGTAGTATTAGGGGACAACGGTTTGAAGGACTTCATTGATCGAGAAGTCCCCAAGCCAATAGCTGCTAATGCCCCAGAATTGGCGGAATGGAAGAAATGTGTGGCTAGAGCGAGGAGGTTTCTTCTGGAGGGAGTTCAAGACCACATTGTCTCAAGTCTCCATGAGAAGGAAACGTCGTTTTCAATGTGGAAAACATTGAAGGATCTATATCAGAATAGCAACATTCAAAGGACACTGGAGCTGAAAGACAAGCTTCGAAAAATCAAGTGTGAAAAGGGCGACATGATCTCTACATATCTGAACAAGCTCACCACCTGCAGGGATGAGCTTGGAAGTGTAGGAATCATGGTAGTTGATGATGACATGGTGAGTCTTGCTCTCCTTGGTCTTCCTAAGAGCTAGAATAGTTACTAAGACTCGGTAAATGGAAGAGAGAAACTGCCAAATTGGGAACGACTGTGGTTGGATCTGATGTAGGAGGAGATTAGGAGACGCACCAGAGATGGTTCTTCATCCAAGGAGGATGAAGAAAATTGCACCTTAGCGAGTAAGGCAAAGAAAGGGAAGGAGAAGGATTCTCATCCCAAATCGAGTTCTTCCCATGGTGGGAAGAAGATTGACAAATCGAAATTGCGATGCTTTCATTGTAATGAGGTGGTCCATTATGTAACAAATTGTCCATTGAAGAAATCCAATATGGGATCCAAGGGAGGATCTGAAGGTGAGTGTTATAGACATTTTTGGTCACTTCAACCCCAATCTTAAATGTCCATAAACTGAGGGCTCCTAAGTCCCAAAAAGTGTTTCTTCACTACCTAAAGGAACAAGGTCAGCTGATTACATCATCTCCCAGAAGTTCTCCACTAAAAACTACTCATAAATGGTCAAAACTAGACCATACTGAAAACCTAGTGCAGAGGGTGCGATGCATATCACCTTCCCAGTGTACACGGTGCGATGCATACTGAATGGATCCTCTGTAGGGTGCGATGGTCGGGAATGGACAAATGGCAGGGACAAATTGCGAGGTGGAAGATCATGGAATCTTCCAGAAGCCTCCCCTTTGACACTTGCTTCTCTGTTTTCGACCAGGGATGAGTAAGAGATCATCATTCTCCAAGTGGAATCAGGAACTATCAGAGAGAGGACACTAATCAAGATCCCAGAAGATGACTCACCTCCCTACAATCATCTATATATGGATC
>APFE031543430.1:2085-21553 GCA_000404065.3 Pinus taeda
AAAGTGTCCAAAAGATTTTAATTTTTCTCCTAAAGTGACTTTATAATTTTTATAAAGTTAAAATCTAATTTAAAAGTGACTTTAAGTGATAAAGTTACTAAGTCAAATTTTAAAGTGACTTTTATAAAGTCAATGAAAAATTAGAAAGGAAAAGTGACTTTGGAAATAAATGACTAAGTGGGTCTTTATTAAAAAGGGTGAATTAAAAAATAGAAAGTGAGATTTAAATGTGCATTTAATCTCAGCCATTGGATTTAGGGATCACCCAAAAGTCATTTAGGGTTGGTTAAAGGAGGAAAAGGAGGAAAGATCATTCATTCTTTCATGAGCAGATTGAGAGAAGGAGAGCAAGAGAGCAAGGGAGATTTCTGGACAGGAAGGAGAAAGAGGCAGCAGTTTGGCACACATACCAAGTAGCTCTTCAGCAAATCAGAACAGCAGAAAGAACAAGCATACAGCTGAAAGAACCAGCAATAAGAAGGCAGATTTTTGCTGAGCAAACAGTAAAAGGCAGATTTGTTTTTGCACAGAAATCAAGGCAGCTGATTTTTTGCACAAAAATCGAGGTCCGTACAGCCTATCCGTACCATCTGTACAGCCTGTCCGTATCATCCGTACAACCATCCGCACCGTCCGTACGGTCGTCCGTACCGTCCGTACAGTGGTCGTGCAACATTGTGTTGTTGTTTGGAAATTTCCAGTAGGCTATGAGGCTCAGAAATCGAGATAAGTTGGAAATTTGTTTGCTGATTTTTGCTAATTTTCGTTGAAATTTCTCACTGTAAAAAGGCATTTTCCAAAAATAAAGAAGAGCTCTCAAACTGGTTTTCTCCAAGAGTTGTAGGGGGTTTTTCCAGGGTCACGTTGACCAAAAATATCAGTGTTTTAATGTGTTTTATTGGCTGTTTATTATCGCTGATTTTTATTTCTGCAATTTCCAGCATTCTGTAAATTTTCCAGAATTTGGTTTTCAGCAAATTTATTTTTTCCAACCTGTTGAATGTATGTTTATGGGAAAGGGAATTTAACTACATGGGAGAAATAAGGAGAAACTAAAAACCGGGTGGGAAAACAAAATTTTTTACAGATATAAGGTAGCATCAACTTCAAGGGAAATACAAGTGACTGAAAGTTTGGCTCCAGACTGAAAGGGAGAAGGGGCTGGCTTACAATCTTCCATGTGAAAGTGGCGTAGAAGATCACAGGCATACTTGGACTGGGAAAGGGATTACCTTCTTTGGATTGCAAGACTTGAAGACCAAGAAAATAATGCAAGTGTCCTAAGTCTGTCATTTCGAACTGCTTTTTAAGGTTGGACTTCACATGGTTTATAAGGTTGGGATCACTACCAGTAAGGATAAGATCATCAACATAAAGAACAAGAATGATAAGAGACTTACCCATTTTCTTGGTGTAGATAGTATTGTCAAAATGACACCTCGAAAAGCCAGTATCTAAAAAAAATCTATCCATTTTGGCATACCAAGCCCGAGGGGCTTGCTTGAGACGATAAAGAGATTTCTTAAGCCGACATACAAGGTTGGAGTCTGTTTGTATAAAGCCAGGAGGTTGTTCCATACAGATTTCTTCATGCAAGTCCCCATGCAAGAAGGAAAATTTAACATCCATCTGATGGACTTCCCATTTGAATGAGGCAGCAAGGGAAAGAACAAGGTGGATAGAGTTCATTTTGGCAACGAGGGAGAAGGTTTCAGTATAGTCAATGCCTTCAACTTGTAAAAATCCCTTAGCAACAAGACAAGCTTTATGTTTATCAATTTTTCCATCTGGTCCAAACTTGGTTCTGTAAACCCATTTACATCTAAAAAGTTTTCTTCCCTTTGGAAGAGGAACAAGATCCCATGTATTATTTGCCAATAATGAACGATATTCTTCATTCATAGCTGCGTCCCAATCTGGATGGCCTAAAGCTTCTGCGAAGGTGTCAGGATCATAATTCACTGAAGCTTGAGCTAGTAAAGAAGAGGCTCTATCGAACTGAGAACGTGTATGTCGCTAATCTGTAGGATCACCTGCAAGAGAACCTGCTGCATCCCGAGTAGCATGGACCCATTTTGGAAGCTGAGGAGCTGAAGGAGGATATTGAGAAGGTGGGGGAGGATTGTCATCCTCGTTGTCATCATTTGAAAAAGAAATATTTTCAGAAGTAGAAGGGATAGAGAGAGGTGGCACATCCGCCGAACTAGGCTTGTAGGCTGATAAATTTTCAGCAAACTTTACATCTCTTCTAACGATAACGTTTTTGGATTTAGGTGAAAGAAGTCTATATCCTTTGACATCTTCAGAATATCCAACAAAAATACATTTTTCAATCTTAGGTTCTAAGGCTTTATGTTTCTCATCTGGAATATGGGCCCATGCTTCACTTCCAAAAACACGAAAGTGACTTACATCTGGTTTAATTGAGCTCCATGCTTCTTCTGGAGTGATATTCTTTTAAACCTTAGTAGGAGTGCGATTTACTATGTAATTTGCACAGTTAATTGCTTCTACCCAAAAATTAAGACTAAGTCCTTTAGATTGAAGCATACAATTAGCCATTTCCTTTAAGGTGCGATTCTTCCTTTCAGCTGCACCATTTTGTTGTGGGGTATATGGAACAGTATGTTCCATTTGAATTCCATACTTAGTGAAAAAGTTGATGAATTTGTTGTTAATATATTCTCTGCCACTATCAGATCTTAGCTTAAGAATTAGATGTCCAAATTGTTTCTCAACAAAGGCCTTAAAGGCCAAGAACATATTAAATACTTCACTCTTGAGTTTTAAGAAGTATACCCAAGTGCGTCTGGAGAAATCATCAATGAAAGTTAAGAAATACTTATAGCCAGAGAATGAAACAACTGGAAGTGGACAACATAAATAACTATGCACAAGTTGTAAAGGGATTGAGGCATGCCAAGAGGCATGTTTTTCAAAACTATCCCGGTGATGTTTTCCGAGTACACATCTGAAACAAACACCATCTCTACAAGATACCATAGGAAGACCTGTCACCATATTTTCTTTACATAGATTTTGAAGGGAGCGATAGTTTAAGTGACCAAATAGCTCATGCCAAAGTTTGCTCATTTCATCATTATGAGCAACAAACACCGAGGGAAGAGTTGATGACCCAAAGTTGTTAAACTTATACAACCTTGTAGAATCGTCAGCAATACCAGTAGCTAAAATCTATCTAGGATCTCTTAGGTCCTTAATTACAACACCATGAGGTGAAAATTCAACGATTTTACCTTCACCTGAATGAGTTATCTGATATACAAATAGAAGGTTGCAAGATAAGGTTGGAACACATAATACATCATTAAATTGACCATTGTCTAGATGAATAGTTCCAGTCCCTACAACACTAAGTGATCTATCATCACCATATATTTTTGGTGTTACAATCATTTAAAGAAGAAAGCATGGCTTTGTTTTTGGCCATGTGATAAGAAGCTCCAGAATCAATGAGATGTTGATTTGGGGTAGCATCGGATGTGCTCTAGCCACGAAATTTGGTGAAGAGGTTGGGGCACATGAGATCTCCAATACCCAGAAAGAGATTGGGCAGATTCTAAATAGTTTGAGAAATATTAAAATAATTAATATTTTTAATGGAGTCCCTAAGCCTAAACTTACGGAACTTAAAATATTAATGTGGATTAATATAAAATTTTGTTAGAATGGTCCAAAAGACATAGATCAAGCCAGATCTAATCTTAGCCGTTGATTAGGGACTTAATCTCGGTCATTGATATGTCAACGAGAAACTTATAAGAGGGGGCTTGAGGGTCACTAAAAACA
The DNA here is from genome assembly GCA_000404065.3 of Pinus taeda. Lineage (NCBI taxonomy): Eukaryota > Viridiplantae > Streptophyta > Pinopsida > Pinales > Pinaceae > Pinus > Pinus taeda. The sequence goes on from APFE031543430.1 coordinate 5,896, forward strand.
CACCAGATGATCAGTCATTCTATTCTCTAGAGTGGGGTTTGCTAAGAGAGATAGAATCATTGATCGGAAGAGCAGCTGAGGGGCATTGAGTACAAAAGAACAGAGAAGGCAGAGATTGTGCCGGGAGAGCAGCGCAGCAGCCAAGGGGGTTGATGCAGAGCCAGCCAAGTGCTGCGTAGAGCACCAGAGGAGCCAGGGTATCTGATGCAGAGGCTCCCAGAGCTGACGTAAGACCTCCTGGGGCTGACGCAAGACCTCCTAGGGCTAACGCAAGACCTCTTGGGGCTGACGCATGCAATGAAAGTCTGACGCAGGGCCAGCGTGAGACAGAGAGGGGCTGACGTAGTCCAGATTGGGCAGACGCTGGGGTTGCAAGAGCAGTTTTGTGCTCTAGAGCTGTCAGAAGGGTTTTCCGGGGTTTCAGCCAGGAGATTTCTCTTAAAATGTGAGGTATAGCTGCTAAGGAAATTCTCTGTTGGGTAGGCCAATTACGGCACCGAGATTATACTCTGATACTGCTTAATAGGAAAACCCTCAGATAGCTACATCGGTTTTCCCGCATTGGGTTTTTTCGGGGACATTGGTCCAAAAATAATGGTGTCATGTGGTGTGTTTGTTCTTGATTCTTTTAGTTGTTGATCTATAATATGTTGAGCATGCACTGGTGTTTTTTTTCAGTATTTACTTTGTAAATAAATTGTTAAAGAAAAATTAACAAGTAGGTAGGAATCAATCAGGAAAAGTGCATGAAGGGTTTCTAAATTAAGTAAACTTAGAAACTTCAACATAGTATCAGAGCGTGATTGCAGATCACAGGAGGACTAAGAGACATCAGCCGAGCGGAGCAATAGCAACAGAAAACAGTTGTCTCGAGGTGACAGAAGTTGTTTCTAGCAGCGCAGAAGCCAAGGAAGTGTGACGCAGAGCCAGCCAGAGCCACGCAGAAGAAGTCGGGAACTGCGCAGAGCCTCAGAGAGGCCAGTGTTGCTGACGCAGAGGGCCAAAGGGATGACGCAGGGCATCCCAGGGCTAACGCAGACCCATCCTGGGTGACGCAGAGCTAGCATGAGGAAGAGAAGGGTTGACGCAGTTCACAGAGAGGTAGTGGTTGGGGACTAGAAGGCTGCAGGAATATTGCAAAGTGGAGTTGGTGAGGAACTGTAGTCAGAACATTACCTGACAGAGCAAGGCCAAAGGAGTTGTTACCGAGGGTTTCTAGCCGAGGAACCTAGATCAGCAGTGCAGTTGCACAAGACAATCAGAGTAGGGGGCATCTCGACAAGTGGCAGAAGGATTTCCAAGAGGGAAATCAGGACTCAAAGGGAGCCCAGAAGATGTTAAAATAGCAACTGGGGCCAAACTCCATGTGGGTCAACTTATTTATGGCAGCTGATATTTTTATTGGATCCCTCTCGTCGAGAGGTGTAGGATTGATCCAAAGATCATCCGATTCTGATAAGTTTTTATGGAGATATGAATTTATTTTGATTATGTAATTATTATCAAGCCGACCAGCTCTTATGTAGGCTCTAGAAGCCCAAACGTCATGTTTATTCAACCTATATGTTTTTGGTATAAATAGATGAGGATTTGATGTCATTTGCACACACATTCTTGAGTGATCTCCTCCTCTCCATGTCTTGGGTTTTTGTAGAAGGAGTGAGACACCAAGAGTAATATGCTGGCCTTATGGTGATGCCCTGGCCGCAGGTCGATCTATGCAGCAAACAGAGACACCTATACAGTGTCAAATGGAGATATCTCATACGCTGGAATGGAAGACCTTATACGCAATTATGGAGACCCAGCCACTAAAGGCATCTCAACGCAGTAATTGAAGCTATCTTGCACGTTGTTCTTGAAGACTTCTTGTACGTTGTTCACAAGTCTTCTCATACGTTGTTCTACTCCTGGAAACATATATATACACACAGTGAATCTGGTAGCGTGGTTACACAAGGCACGCAGTGAATCTGGTAGCATGGTTATACATGGAAACATATATACGCAGTCTATATATGGAACCACAACAAATAACCTAAGCTGCAGTCAAACGCTGACCAATGTTATATACATATACGTTGTTCACATGAAGCATAACTCGGCTATCTGCTTTGCGTTGAGTAGCCGCAGCAATATGACGACACCCTATACGCTAGTCATTACATATACACACAACATACACTTGGATTTGGCAGCGTAGGTAACACACAGCATAACACACAGCATGGCACGCAAGAACGCAGTCATGGCACGTGGATCTGGCAGCGTAGATAACACGCAATCATTGGAACGCAGTGATACATTGGACAGCATACATGACAACGCTGGATAGTCATATGCTTATATAAACGTTGGACGCTGAGCAATAATGTAAACGTTGGACAGTCTTACATATACGCTGGAATCATGGTCTTACATATACGCTAGAATCATGGTCTTGTATATACGCTGGAATCATGGTCTTATATATACGTTGGAATCATGGTCTTATATATACGCTGGAATCATGGTCTTATATATACGTTGCATCATGGTCTTATATATACGCTGGAGTCATGGTTATATATATGTTGGGCAGTGTAACGCTGGTTAGCAAGACAAGGGTTCCACTATCATCAAGCAGCAGTAATGAAGAGGTAAACGCAATCATGGTATTGAAGGAATACCAATACGCTGTGTATAATGGGATTGCGTGGAACTATAGCCTAGTTGCTTTGCTAGGCTGCAAGCCATAGCAAGCAGCTAAGGCTGATATCAACAGAAGCAAATTGTTGCAGCATGACGAAGCAACGAGAAGGCAGAGGCAGCAGCATGATGGGCAGCACATCGATACATGGAGCAGAGGCAGCAACATGATGATGATGCAGATTAGTTTGAGCAGCATGATGATGGATAAGATCATGGACATGGGCAGCATGATGATAATCATGATTAGTACAGCATGGTGTAGTATGTAGTGGTGCAACTAGAGGACCAAATGCAACACGATGATAGGAGAAGGAGTCACCTTGAGAATCAGTTGAAGCAAAATGTCTTCAACTAATCTCATCATTATACGAAATGATCTATGCTAGATCTAGATAAGTCAAAGTGTTGACTTCTGTTGTAAATGTACTCTCTCTCTTTCTCTGCTGAACTTTGAATATAAAAGAAGATTTGATCAAAGGGTTTCCCCACACATTGTGGGGTTTGTCCCTGGCTCGCGCCATATCTTGTGTCCTCTTGTCTTGGCTTGTCTTCTGCGTTTTGTATTTATGTTCTATCTACAGTTTACTATAGGCTGATGTGATTGCTAATATGGAAAAAATTAAAAAATGGCTCTAGCATAGAACATACCTAAACTTAACATGGTATCGGAGCTGAGGTGAAGACAATGCCCAAGCAAGAGTGAAAGAGCAATCACCGAAGACAGTTGGGACAAGACAGAAGGATCAATGGGTTCCTCATAATTCACCTAGAGTGAAGTTGAAGCAAATAATGTTATCAGAATGACACAGCAGAAGTTTTTGATGGCATACCTAAAGATCACTTCATTGGGAAGTTTGGATCTAAGGGTGGAAGGACAGGTAGATGTTTTGGTTATGAGTTCGGCCCTTATGCGAAGGAGTGTCCGAATCACAGAGATGCAGACACGGCCGACTCTTCAAAGAACCCCAGATTCCCAAAGAATCAAATATGGTTTCTGATAAAGAAGTGTTATCTTGTATTGGCCCTCTCCTTCAGATTCTTTGAGAATATGGCATATTGATTGTAGTGCTTCAAGGCACTTCATCGGATAGAAGGGTGCACTCTCTAATTTGGTAGAGATGGAAACAATCGTGGGATTACACTTCGAGCTGATGCCACCTATCCCGAAAAGGGAATGGAAGTCAAAGGTTTTATGGTGACATTCGTCAATGGAAAGGTACGTGTTTGAAAATAGAATTTTCTAAAGATGCTTTTGAGTTCAGGGTTGTATTAAATTACAGGAATTCCACGAGTAGGACCATGTCCATTGACACACAACACCGGAGGTCTGTCAGTCAGATGTTGACAGAGATGCCTGAATTCAAAAAGAGCATGAAGGTACATGTCTGAGATGTACCAAAGGAAAATCTTACAAGGGAACCATTCCCCTCATGTAGCAGGTCAACAGGTTTGGAACAACCCGTGGAGTTTAAGATTCATGAACGAGAATCTCATGTAGACAGGTGGAAGAAAGCCCTCTATGGCTTGAAGCAAATCACCCCGGGCATAGTATGAGAGGTTCAACAACTGTTTGATGAAGCTGAGATTCACTAGGAGTGAAATCAATCCAAACCATTGCTTGAAGGTTGTGGATGATAGACCTCTCATACCGGCACCTATGTCTGACAGGTGCATACCCTCTCATTTGTAGGAGAAAGAGGGAGTTGGATTCCGTATGTGGAATGATAAACTACAAGCCTATGACTACCTCGAGGATCGTAAGTTATATGGTAGTGATGTCGGACCAGATTTGGGAATGCCTCTGAGTTTCATAAACTCATTTGCATTGATGTTCTTAGTGAACCTCCGTCCGGACATATGTTTTGCAGTTAGCATGGTGAGCTCATATTTGGTTGAGCCTCATTGGATTGATGCCAAGAATCTTCTGAGATATCTTCAGGGCACAATCTCTCATGGATTGAGATACATTGCCGGAAAGATGAAATTGCATTATTATTCGAATGCTGAATGGGCAGGCAGTGTGTTGGTTCTCTTTGGATTCTGCTTCAATGCAGGAAGCAGAAGTCGGTCGCTATAAGCACCGCCAAGACCGAATACATAGCTACGAGCATGATCTCGTATGAAGCTGCATGGTTGTGGAAGCTCTCCAGTGAGCTGTTTTTCTCTGTGACAACCAGAGGTGGGATTCGATTATTGAGGAATCCCGTATTCGACAATTGCTCCAGCAGACTGACATCAGATACTGCCTTATCTGGGATATGGTAAGTCGATGAGCAAGGAGACTCCATCGCACTGAGATGATGTACAAGTTAGCCCCAGGGAAAGATCAAATTTGTGATTTTCCCGAAAGACTTGGAGTCATCAAGAAACCCTTGTACAAGGGTCCTGCATGTTGCATACATTGAGCTCTGGCAGCTCTGGGGGCTTGCGGTTCTTACTGGAGTAACATACGACCACAGGTTGACTCACCCTCCCCTAGTGGTGCACACTGTGAACAAGATGATTCGCTCTCTTGTGGACAAGATGATTCACTCTCCTATGTAGCAAGGTGATTAATTGTCCTGTGAGGTCTAGATGATGTGTTCTCCATGACGATTGTGTAACAGGATGATTAATTCTCTTATGAGGCCTGGATTGATGTGTTCTCCATGGCGACTGTAGCAGGATTGATTAATTCTCCTGTGAGGCCTGGATTGATGCGTTCTCCATGGCGACTGTAGCAGGATTGATGTGTTCTCCTGTGAGGCCTGGATCGATGTGTTCTCCATGGCGGCCTGGATTGATGTGTTCTCCATGGCGATTGTAGCAAGATTGATGTGTTCTCCTATGAGGACAGGTTGATTAGTTCTCCTATCGAGGCATCCTACCCATGCAGTCTGGGACTCATGGGAAGTACCTCTCATCTGATCAATGAGTAGGGCAAATGAAGTTAGGGACCATAGTAGTACCGATGGACACATCGTTGTATCTACTGTACTCCCTACGCTAGGATGACCTCCATTGATCTATGATCAATGATACTGGTCTGGGACTAGTGGTAGGAGTTGTACCATACTATGACGCTGACTTCGGGTCGGTAGAGACTGGTCTGGGACCAGTGGTACATAATCTGAGACTGACTTCGTGTCAGTGCAGGACTGGTCTGGGACCAGTGAGAGTCGTACATACTATGACGCTGACTTCGGGTCGGTTGAGACTGGTCTGGGACCAGTAGTACACTCTCTAAGCCTGCGATACGGGTCTAGGACCAGTGGTAGGAGTTGTACCTACTATGACACTGACTTCGGGTCGGTTGAGACTGGTCTGGGACCAGTGGTACATACTCCGAGACTGACTTCGTGTCAGTGCAGTACTGGTCTGGGACCAGTGAGAGTGGTACACACTATGACGCTGACTTCGGGCCAGTTGAGACTGGTCTGAGACCATTGGTACACTCTCTGAGACTGTGATACTAGTCTGGGACCAGTGGTAGGAGTTGTACCATACTATGACGCTGACTTTGGGCCGGTTGAGACTGGTCTGGGACCAGTGGTACATACTCCGAGACTGACTTCGTGTCAGTGCAGTACTAGTCTGGGAGCAGTGAGAGTGGTACACACTATGACGCTGACTTCGGGTCGGTTGAGATTGGTCTAAGACCAGTGGTACACTCTCTGAAATTGCGACACTGGTCTGGGACCAGTGGTAGGAGTTGTACCATACTATGACGCTAACTTTGGGTTGGTTGAGACTAGTCTAGGACCAGTGGTATGCACTCCGACACTGACTTTAGGTCAGTGGAGAATGGTATGAAACATTCTCGATCAATTCTTCTTCTTCATAGTTCAGCAGAGCTAAGCAGAGCAGAGCAGAGCTAGCAAAGCCAGCAGAGCTGAGCAGAGCATAGCAAAGACAGCAGAGCTGAACAGATTTGGGTAGAGCAGTGTAGGGCATTAATGGCAAAGATAGCACAGTCGGACTTATGGATCACCGAATGGAGTTCTCCCTAGTTGAGAGGGAGTGTTAAATTAGCAACTAGGGCCAAACTCCATGTGGGGCAGCTTATTTATGGCAGCTGATATTTTTATTGGATCCCTCTCGTCGAGAGGTGTAGGATTGATCCAAAGAGCATCCGATTCTGATAAGTATTTATGGAGATATGAATTTATTTTGATTATGTAATTATTATCAAGCCGACCAGCTCTTATGTAGGCTCTAGAAGCCCAAATGTCATGTCTATTCAACCTATATGTTTTTGGTATAAATAGATGAGGATTTGATGTCATTTGCACACACATTCTTGAGTGATCTCCTCCTCTCCATGTCTTGGGTTTTTGGAGGAGTGAGACACCAAGAGTAATACGCTGGCCTTATGGTGATGCCCTAGCCGCAGGTCGATCTATGCAGCAAACAGAGACACCTATAAGTTGTAAAATGGAGATATCTCATACGCTGGAATGGAAGACCTTATACGCAATTATGTAGACCCAACCACAGTCATAAAGGCATCTCAACGCAGTAATTGAAGCTATCTTGCACGTTGTTCTTGAAGACTTCTTGTACGCTGTTCACAAGTCTTCTCATACGCTGTTCTGCTCCTGGAAACATATATATACACACAGTGAATCTGGTAGCATGGTTACACAAGGCACGCAGTGAATCTGGTAGCATGGTTATACATGGAAACATATATACGCAGTCTATATATGGAACTACAACAAATACCCTAAGCTGCAGTCAAACGCTGACCAATATTATATACATATACGTTGTTCACATGAAGCATAACTCGGGTATCTGCTTTGCGTTGAGTAGCCGCAGCAATATGATGAAACCCTATAAGCTGGTCATTACATATACACACAACATACACTTGGATTTAGCAGCGTAGGTAACATGCAGCATAACACACAGCATGGCACGTGGATCTAGCAGCGTAGATAACGCGCAGTCATTGGAACGTAGTCATACATTGGAACGCATACATGACAATGTTGGATAGTCATACGCTTATATAAACGTTGGACGCTGGGCAATAATGTAAACGTTGGACAGTCTTACATATACGCTGGAATCATGGTCTTACATATACGCTAGAATCATGGTCTTGTATATACGCTGGAATCATGGTCTTATATATACGCTGGAATCATGGTCTTATATATACGTTGCATCATGGTCTTATATATACGCTAGAGTCATGGTTATATATATGTTGGGCAGTCAAACACTGGTCAGCAAGACAAGGGTGCCACTATCATCAAGCAGCAATAATGAAGAGGTAAACGCAGTCATCGTATTGGAGGAATACCACTACGCTGTGTATAATGGGATTGCATGGAACTATAGCCTAGCTACTTTGCTAGGTTGCAAGCCATAGCAAGCAGCTAAAGCTGATATCAACAGAAGCAAATTGTTGCAGCATGATGAAGCAACGAGAAGGCAGAGGCAGCAACATGATGGGCAGCACTATGAGATCATGTGCATGGGCAGCACATCAATACATGGAGCAGAGGCAGCAACATGATGATGATGCACATTAGTTTGAGCAGCATGATGATGGATAAGATCATGGACATGGGCAGCATGATGATGGATAAGATCATGGACATGGGCAGCACGATGATAATCATGATTAGTACAACATGGTGCAGTATGCAGTGGCGCAACTAAAGGACCAAATGCAGCACGATGATAGGAGAAGGAGTCACCTTGAGAATCAATTGAAGCATAATGTCTTCAACTGATCTCATCGTTATACGAAATGATCTATGCTAGATCTAGATAAGTCAAAGTGTTGACTTCTGTTGTAAATGTACTCTCTCTCTCTCTTTCTCTGCTGAACTTTGAAGATAAAAGAAGATTTGATCAAAGGGTTTCCCCACACATTGTGGGGTTTGTTCCTGGCTTGCGCCAGATCTTGTGTCCTCTTGTCTTCTGCGATTTATATTTATGTTCTATCTACAGTTTACTTTACGCTGATGTGATTGCTAATATGGAAAAGAAATTAAATAAATTGCTCTAGCATAGAACATACCTAAACTTAACAGAAGAGAACTTCCAGACGGGAAGTAGAGACTCAGAGGAGTCGAACAGAGAACTTCCAGGAGGGAAGCAGAGGAGCGTCATGGCACTATACGGGGTAAGAGACCAGGATAGGCTAGACGGAGCATCGAACTTCACAGTCTGGAAGGCCAAAATCTTATCAGTGCTTGACAGGAATTGTGTCAAGAACTTCGCTTTGAAAGTTATAGCTATCCCAGTCGACCCAATGATAATGACAAGTACGAGGAGGCGATGGTGAGGGCCAAGTGCATTATCCTTGACGGGGTCAAGGATCATGTGGTACCACATATAGCCGAGAAAGAAACGGCAGTTGAGATGTGGGAGGGTTTCAAGGACCTGTACCATCATACTTCTGTGCAAAGAAGAATGTTGTCCGAGAACCAGATGAGGTTGTATCAGATGAAGAAGGGTCAAACGATTGACTCCTTCCTCAGAGGACTGAATGAGATCCGAGATCAGTTGACTGCTTTAAGAGCGACATCAGATTAGGATCTTATGGTGAGGACATCCCTGAATGCTGTCTCAAAAGAGTGGGAAGTGTTTGTCCAGAGCATCCTGGGCAGAGGGACTCTCCTACCTTGGGATAAGATGTGGGCAGCTCTTCACCAGGAAGAGATCAAACGGTAGTCTAAGTCACCTGACACAGGGATTCGGGATTCGTAGGATACTGGGATTCGAGTGTCGGATTCAGACAAGTTGACCCCCCGGAACAGGACACGTAGGATTCGTTATATATTATTTTATTAAAATATATATATATATATATTAAAAATTAGATATTTCTTACACAAATTCTCTTTAATGATACAAATTCATTGATTTCAAACATAGATCTTCATCTAGATGTTAGTTTCACTATTTACAAAGTAAGTTAGTAACATTATAGCATGCATAGTACATACAAAATTCAAATATCTGCATAAACCCTCACAAACCTCATAAACCCTCATAAACCTCATGAACCCTCCCAACCCTCATAAACCCTCACAAACTTCATAAACCTCATAAACCCTCACAAACCCTCATAAACCTCATAATCCCTCCCTCATAAACCTCAGAAACCCTCACTTTTTGGGGATTCGAATCCCAAAACTGGGACACGACCAGGATTCGATGGTGTCCTGTTAGGACACGTGGTGTCCCATTTTAGGATTCGAATTCCCATCGAATCATGTCGGATTCGTGGGATTCGGACACGTGGCCTGTTTTGGACGAATTCGGTTTCATAGACGGCAGTCAAAAACAGGTAGCGACAGCAAAGGGATCAAGGTCAAGCAGGAGGAGGAGGATGTGGCCCTAGCATCTAAGGGAAAGCAGGAGAAGCAGAAGAAGAAAGATCTCTCCAAGATCAAGTGCTTCCACTGTGGGGAGATGGGTCAGTATGTGACCCAGTGCCCAAGGAAGAAGAGTAAGGGAGAGTCTTCCGAGACTAAGGCAACGCCAGCACGGCCAAAGAAGGAAGTTTTGACAAACAAGGATTGTGCCATGAGTGCACACACGCCGCTTGAGTGGAAATGGGGAGACATCAAGCTGTAGTCAGGTGGACTACAAGCGATGAGGGGTAGGATCCTCGAGGTACCCAGCCTCTTGGACTAGACCTTGCTACAGGAGCCTCGACGAGGTGTAGTAGGACTGGCTGTGTGGGTAGAGACAGATGTGGATGGAGCGGCAGAGAGCTACAGTGCAGGAGTCCCAAGACAGCGCAGAGCTGGCAAGCTGCAGTAGTGCGAGAGGCACAAGAGTGTTGCACAGGGAGGTGTGCAACGGTGCGAAATGCAAGGAGTTGTTGCAGCAGCGCATAAGTCAGAGAGAGGGAGCACTTGTCAGCGGCAGAGGGAGCTTCAACATCAGTGGGTGTTTCTAGCCCAACAGGGAGGTCAGTTGGGAGATCAATTACTTACTTCTAAGTAACTGAGTTGTAGTGCAGCAGTGGGCAACACGATGCATCATGGTGAGAGGAGGTGCAGTGCGGATGCAGTGATGGGAGAAAGGACTAGCAGCAGCGTGGATGTAGAAGGAGTTGTCGTACAGATGCAGCAGTGGAAGTGGCAGAACCATGGGCAATAGTACAGGAGGCAGCAGTGCACGATGTTGGGTAGAAAGGCCTAGCATCAGCACAGGTACCAATGCCGGATGATCAAAGTAATAATCAGTGAGGAGTATTGCTAGAACACAGTCCTCACTAAGAGGGAGTGTTGATTTGAAGTAGCATCGGATGTGCTCTAGCCACAAAATTTGGTGAAGAGGTTGGGGCACATGAGATCTCCAATACCTAGAAAGAATTTGGGCAGATTCTAAACAGTTTGAGAAATATTAAAATAATTAATACTTTTAATGGAGTCCTTAAGTCTAAACTTAGGGAATTAAAATATTAATGTGGATTAATATAAAATTGTGTTAGAATGGTCCAAAAGACATGGATCAAGCAGATCTAATCTTAGTCGTTGATTAGGGACTTAATCTCGGCCGTTAATATGTCAACGAGAAAATTATAAGAGGGGACTTGAGGGTCACTTGGAAAACACACCAAATGATCAGTCATTCTATTCTCAAGAGCGAAGTTTGCTAAGAGAGATAGAATCAGTGATCAAGAGAACAGCTTAGGGGCATTTAGTACAAAGGAACAGAGAAGGAAGAGATTATGCTGGGAGAGCAGCACAGCAGCCAAGGAGGGTGACGCAGAGCCAGTAGGAGCTCACACATGGCCACGTAGAGATAGCCAAGTGCTGCGCAGAGCACTAGAGGGGTTAGCGTAGCTGACGCAGAGGCTCCCAGAACTTACGCAGGCCAAGAAAAGCTGACGCAGGGCCAGCGTGAGACAGAGGGGCTGACGCAGCCAACTTGGGCAGATGCTGGGGTTGCAGGAGCAGTTTTGTGCTCCAGAGCTGCCGGAAGGGTTTTCTGGGGTTTCAGCCAGAAGATTTCTCTCAAACTGTGAGGTATAGCTGCTAAGGAAATTCTTTGTTGGGTAGGCCAGTTACAACACCCAGATTGTACTCTGATATTGCTTAACAAGAAAACCCTCAGATAGTTGCACCGGTTTTCCCACAATGGGTTTTTCCAGGGACATTGGTCCAAAAATAATGGTGTCATGTGGTGTGTTTGTTCTTGTTTCTTTTAGTTGTTGATCTGTAATATGTTGAGCATGCACTACTATTTATTTTCAGTATTTACTTTGTAAATAACTTGTTAAAGAAAAATTAACAAGTAGGTAGGAATAAATCAGGAAAAGTGCATTAAGGGTTTCTAAATTAACTTAGAAACCTCAACATGAGCCACTCATGAGAATGAGAAGAAGAAGACACATTTAGTGCATTGTTGATTTGGGGTAGCATCGGATGTGCTCTAGCCACGAAATTTGGTGGAGAGGTTGGGGCACATAAGATCTCCAATACCCAGAAAGGGTTTGGGCAGATTCTAAACAGTTTAGGAGATATTAAAATAATTAATATTTTTAATGGAGTCCCTAAGTCTAAACTTAGGGAAATTAAAATATTAATGTGGATTAATATAAAACTGTGTCAGAATGATCCAAAAGACATGGATCAAGCCAGATCTAATCTTAGCCGTCAATTAGGGACTTAATCTTGATCGTTGATATGTCAACGAGAAAAGTATAAGAGGGGGCTTGAGGGTCACTTGGAGAGCACACCAGATGATCAGTCATTCTATTCTCTAGAGTGGGGTTTGCTAAGAGAGATAGAATTAGTGATCGGAGTTGTAGCTGAGGAGCATTGAGTACAGAGAGACAGAGAGGCAGAGATAGTGCCGGGAGAGCAGCGCAGGAGCCAGAGAGAGTGACATACCAGCTGTCAGGGCTCACGCAGGACCACACAGAGGCAGCCAAGAGTTGTGCAGTGCTTGAGAGTGGCCAGCGTTGCTAACGCAGAGGGCCAGAAAGCTGAAGCAGGGCCTCCTAAGGCTAACGCAGACCCATTCAGGGTGACGCAGGGCCAACGCTGGGCAAAGAGAGGCTGACGCAGTCCAGAAAGGCAGGCGCTGGGGTTTCTAAGGCAGACTGAACCTGAGGAGCTGCAGGAAGGTTTATCCAGGGTTTCAGCCGAGGCATTTGTCTCAAACTGAGAGGTAATACTGCCAAGGAAATTCTCTGTTGGGTAAGCCGGATTTGGCACCCAGATTGTACTCTGAAATTGCTTAATAAGAAAACCCTCAGATAACTGCATCGGTTTTCCCGCATTGGGTTTTTCCAGGGACATTGGTCCAAAAATAACGGTGTCATTTTGTGTGCATGTTTCTATTTCCTTCAGTTGATGATCTGTAATATGTTGAGCATGCACTAGTGTTTATTTTCAGTATTTACAGTGTAAATAACGTGTTAAGTAACGGAACAAGTAGGTAGGAATAAATCAGTAAAGTGCATGGAGGGTTTCTAACTAGTAGATTTAGAAACTTCAACATGCATAACCAAACCGAGATGCTTGACAACCACATGCAAAAAGTGTTAATCCTGAAGATGAAGCTGAATTTGAAGAGTGCTCCAAATGAATGTTATGCTTCTTCATTGTTGCTTCCAAGGCTTCTATCTTCTTAGAGCATTTGGATTCTAAGGGGCCATCTAGATTACAAAAGTTGCAATGCTTATCAGTCTTCTTCCCTTTGTTTTTATTTGCCTTATCATTTTGTTGAATTGATTTTTCATTTTGAGACTGAAAGTGCTTAGGACCCTTGGTTGGTTTAGGACCATTCTTTTTAGGATGTTGCTTCTTAAGATTCTTTGAACTTGGTTGTTGTTGGGCGGCTAAGGCTTTCTTAGAAGAGTTTCCATGATTAAGAAGACCAAGATGTAAGAGTTTTTCTTGTTCTCTTATTAAAGAATCACAAAAGGCATCAAAAGAGGGGGACTTGTAGGCTTGTCGTTGAGAAATAAAGATTTCTCTAGTAGAATGGAAGGTGGAAACAAACACAGAGTAGGTTGGTTTAACTTTGTAAAAATAGAATAGATAAGGCTACCATCTTCTTTCTTAACCTTAACACCTTCCAAGAGAAGTCTAAGGGTCTTGAACTTGGACAAAAAAATCTTCAATGGAAGAAAAATAATTGGGGTCCAACATAAGAAACTCATTTTCGAGTTGATGGGCTCTAATTTCATTTTTAATTCCAAAAACTTTATTGAGTTGTTTCATTTCTTCATCAGGGGGTATCAAATTCTGTGATATGGGATCTAAGGTATGGAGACATAGACATCCCTATCAACCCACATGCTTGATCTTGCTTATTTTCCCATTTGACTACCTTATCTTCATCTTTAGGTTTAGACTCTTGGCTTGAGGCTATTCTATAAAGACCTTTACTTCTAAGTAAATCATCCATGTAGGACACCTATTGGAAGTAGTTGGTGTTGTCAAGAATAACTTGGCATGGACTTTCCATTTTAACAGAAACTGAAGCTGTAGAGGCTAAAACTAAGTGTTCCAATGGAAAGATCTCGAAAAATTACGTTGATTCGAAAAAAATGGCTTCCGAATGAATAAGTTATGGCCTTTTGAACAAAAGTTGTTGAAGATGTCGGCGAAGTACGTGAATGTGTGGAAGTGAATGATAATGTTATAATTAAAAAAAATGCCCCCCACCCTTTCCAAACTTAGTCTAATTAGCTCACTTTAAAAAAAAGTTATATGACCTGTTAGCACTTGAAATTTCACCTAGGCTGAGATAGACAAATCTCAAAGCTACATCAAACCATTTCACCTCGTAGCTAGCCCTACGGGGTATGAGAAGGCTCTCTCCGGTCAATCTCATTAAATTTTCAATGGGAAGAGATGACCAATCAAGGTAACACAGATATTAAGCTAGTAAACTGATAAGGAAGGTTGATTTAAAGTTTTTGGGGTTTTTGGTGGCAATTGGAGGGAGTGCAATTCAGGGTGCGGGGATTGAGCTCAGTTTTTGCAGGTGGGTCTTTGGGGCAAGGTAGGAGTTTGTGCTGATGCCTTTAGTTGAGATGGGTGATCAAGGAGGAAAGAAGAGAAGCTAGAGAGGGCAAACAATGAATTTGAATCCTCTCTAGACAGTGGAAAACATAAATATTAAACAAAATTGAAAGCTGAGCATGGCATGCATGAATTCAAACTTTATCACTTCTTTTGTTTAATTAGCAGCAAAAGAATAAGAGATGGAACACATAAACACACTTACAAAGACAAGTAGAAAACACACCATCAACACAATAATCCACAAGAATCCACAATGAAGTCTACAAAACCCTGGCCTTCCTTTTCCTCAAATTGCAGAAATACAAGTAAAATATACAATGAGCTTCTCCCTCAAGAGTCCAACCATGAAAATGAGAAAGAGAAGGCATAATATAGAAGATCTAACTCCTTCCCCACCTCTAGGGGTCGAGCTCAGCTTCCTAGGAGCTGTTTCAACTAATTCTAAACTAATCACTAGATAATAGGCAGTCAAAACAACTTGCCTCTAAAACTTAGGAAACCTATCCATTCATTAAATATTTACCATTTACATCAAGAAAACTTCTAGAAGTGTTCAAGGAGAGTAAAAGTATCTAAGTGCCATGAAAATTACACAAAAGTATATCATTTACATGCCTCAAAAGTCAACCAAAGTAAAAACAGTGTTTTGCTGGCCGAACTGGTCAAAACAGTGAAATTTTCCTAAGTGGTCGCGCCCCTCAGTTTGACTGGTCGTGCACATTGATAGCTCTGTTTGACGGCCTTCCCCGTGTCCAAATCAGGTGCAAGATAGCTCATTGGAAAGGTCTCTGAGTCTACTTTCCAACCCCACTGGAATTTCGGAATTGGGAGTTGATTTGACACCTCAAAAGTCATTTCTCCCAAGGCAGCTTTCTACAACTCAAAAAAGGGGCAGAAAGTCAAAATTTGCATGTATTTTGAGCTTTTGGGAGCCCAAATCTTCATAAAATCTGAAACCCATCCATAGG
>APFE031543430.1:22662-39774 GCA_000404065.3 Pinus taeda
AGTGAAAGTCACGTTTACAATGGTACTTTATGAGCTACCCACTAAATTGTAACTTAAATAAAAGATAAAGAGACTTTAGAATTATAAGTGACTCACTTTTTATAATGGGTGAGAATACTTTTACATAAAGTAACTTTAAAACATAAATTACATGAGTTTTTTGAAAAAGTAACTCAACAAAAAGAAAGACATAAACCCAAGACTTTTATTCTCATAGAACAACTTTGGACCAAGTGAGCTAGTTTAAAAGGTTAGTAATTTTTGAAAAAGAGGAAGGGTTTTTTTCAGTCACTGAAGCTTTGGAGTGCATGCTTACTTGAAAAAACCTCTTTTGCCTACAAAACAAAAAAAAAAACACACAACCCAACACTGACATGCAAAAAAACCAAACCTTATGGCTTGAAGTTAGCTTTTGCCAGAAACTAAATATTTTGCTCAAGGTTTTTGATTTTTCGACATCACACTAAGGCATGGCGGAAAAGAGCATACGCATGAGAAAAATCCTTCATTTTTGTTTCTGATTTGCCCAGATCGCACTAAGTCGTAGGCAAAGAGCATATGTAAAAAAGAAAGATATAGATCCGGTAATAAAAAACACAGAGCTAAATAAATTGAAATAGAGATAAATAACTAAAACTACAAATAAAGACTGTATACCTCCAGATCTTAAAAATGACGTAGCTAGGGCTACCAGAAACCTTTTCGCATGAAACGAAAGGAGTTCCTCACTGGAGCAGATGCTCCTAACACGATAGAGCAGTCCTATTAGCCCGAAAGCAGTCAAAAATATTAGATCTAGGAAACGACAATCGGATGCAGGTATCGGCTTCGGATTTGGATCACCAACGGATGCGGCCCTCAAATAACTCTGATACCATGTTGGAATTTACAGGGTAAGTTCCTCAGATAGAACACCAAAGGACGCCGCTTACAAACAGATCACAAATCAATACACCAGTATTATTGACGTGGTTAAAATCGTCAAAGAGGGAAACAGTCCACGGCCTGAGCCAACGCGGCCACTTCAGGGAATTTATTAATAAAAGAAAGAAAATTTACATAAGCTTCTCTCATGAATAGTGACCCTACAAATGACCCTCCATGCTTTTTAAATAGAGATCATGGAACAACCGGGTGTTAAGCCACGGATCAAGTGTCCGTAATACTAAGGAGAGAATGAACTGTCGGATCACTTCATGTCTATAACATATCGTGACCGTCAGATTGTAAGTTACAAAAGTACATAGTAAAGAAACACACTTTACCTAACTTTACACTAGACCAAGTTATACTTAACTATTTCCTATGTGTCGGAATATCCTAACATTCACAATGATGTCTTTACAATGTCTTTCAACATGGTGATCCAAAACTGCTACAAAGGTTCTTTAATAGATCTTTACACCAAGGCTACCTCAATAAAAACTTTAACAAGGCTACTCTAATTTTACTTCAAGACCAGATCCTAGGTCTGCTTTAAAAAGGCTTCAACCCTGCATTAAGGTTGTTCATAAACTCTTTAGAGGTTGCTTCTTCACAATTCCAAATCTTCAAAAACAAAGTCAATACTTTGCTTTCAACCTTTAGTATAGTGCTTCCAATTTACCAACCAAACCTACACAAGGGATTCTGTTAATTTTAGATAACAATGGTATGTTCTATGCTTTCGCACAATTTACTTCAATGTTCCTTTAGCAGCCCAATGACAATTTCTAATTATATCCAGTAGCAATCACATTAACTTAAACACATTAACAGTAAATGCAGAAAGAACATAAAAACATGTGCATAAGACAAGCCAAGACAAAAGGACACAACATATGGCGAATGCCAGGAACAAACCCCAATGTGGGGAAACCCTTTGATCAAATTTTCTTATTATTCTTCAATAGTTCAGCAGGGAGAGAGTACAAATATCAAATTAACTTGCCCAAAACAGTCCTGTCAAAACAACAGTCAACTGCAGCCCTAACCAGAAAGTCAGCGGTGGTCAAAGCAACTCCAAAATGTCCTCCAAGTAGCTCGGTCAACAGCAAATAAATTCGGCCTTCCCAAAGAGTCAAAGTCAGCCCAAAACAAATCAGTGAAACTAGTCAAAGAATAGAGAAAATCTTGTTGTAAATTTTGTAGTCAAATCAAAAGTCAAACTCCTCGAAAACTATGACAATAAATGCGGCCTACAAAAATTGGATTTCTGCCCACCAGAACGAAGTCACCGTTAGTCAACGCTGCTCTATTTTCCTGAAATTTGGCCAGCAAACAACCCCATAAATTCGTCCCCCTTTCACACGTGCGAAGTAGAGAATGTTGCGTCCAAGTTGTACAAACCAATCAAGAGAGGAGAGAGATATGTGATGAGATGGGTGATGTCCAAATGAGAGAGAGGTCACTCCTATTTATATCCTATTTATACACTTCGTTGAGGGTGAGGAGACACATCTATTGGGCTTCATGAGCCTACATTTGAGTGAGGTTGACCTTGACAGATTGTGCATGAGAGAGAATAAATTCAAAATTCCACTTCTGCTTGTCTGAATGAGATGATCTTTATATCAAAATTGGACCTCTCGAAAAGAGGAATCCAATGCAATAATCATCTCCATCATATGAGTTGTCCTAAGGTGGAATTTGGTCCTACTTGCCAATTTTAACACTCCCTCTCAACTACGGAGAATTCCACCTACCAATCCATTTGTCATGACTCATCATGCCATCCTGTCATCCTGTACCATCCATGTCATCACTGCCCTGCTCTACTCGACGCTACTCTACTCTGTTGAACCATGAAGTAATAATGAAGAAGAAGTGATCGAGAATGAGTCATAAAATCATACTCTCCACTAACAAAAGTCAGTCCTTGATCCTAGATCAAGTTGTTGAACACCATGCACCCTAGTCATAGGGAGTACAGCAGTACACGGTGTGTCCATCGGTAGTGTTATGGTCCCTAACCATATGTTTCCAACTCATTGGCCAGATGAGAGGTACTTCCCATGAGTCCCAGACTCCATGGGAAGGATGTGTGTTAGGGCATCAGCAAGAGAAGGTTAACCACTCATCCTAGTCATATGCCATAGGAGAAGGTGAACCACTCATCCTATGCATATGTCAATCATAGAGGAAGGTGCACGACTCACCCTACATGCATGTGTCTGGGGAGGGGAAGGTGAACTACTCACCCTATACACATGTCAACCATCATGGGGTATCACAGGGGAAGGTGAACCACTCACCCTGTATCTAGTGCACCACTAGTTGAGGTGAACCATTCATCCTATGGTCGCTCATAGCTCCAAGAAGTACCCCAAGCCCCCAAGAGCTCCCAGAGCTCAGTGTCCAACTCATATGGGACCCTCATAGGAGGATCATTCCACGACTTCAAGTCTCTCTCGGAAGGTTAAGAATTTCACCTTCCCCAAAGGCTCCGTGAGAATGTCTACGACCTGCTCATCCATCCTGATGTGTTGGAGCCTTATTACTTCTCGTTGTACCATATCCCGAATAAAGTAGTACTTGATATCAATGTGCTTGGAGCAATCGTGGAACATGGGATTCTCTGATAAGCAAATCCCACTCTAGTTGCCGCAGAAGATCACGATGGTATCCAGCACGTGCTCAAATAGTTCACTGAAGAGCTTCCTCAACCAAACTGCTTCACAACAGGCCATACTTGCAGCAACGTTTTCAGCCTCGGCGGTGCTAAAAGCAACTGATTTCTGCTTCCTACTCATCCAAGATATAGAAGCAAACCGCAAAGACAAGCAGCACCTAGGTGTGCTCTTACGATCCACCACACTATCAACCCAGTCAACATCTGAATATCCATGTAGCCTCAAGTTCCCGGCAGTGTATCTCAGTCCATAGTGGATTGTGCCCCAGAGATATCTCAAGAGATTCTTAGAACCAATCCAATGAATGTGATGAGGCTCAACCATAAATTGACTCAATGTGTTCACAGCGAAGCATATGTCAGGACAGGAGTTGACCAAGAACATAAGGGCCCCCACAAATTGACAATACTCGGAAGGGTTCGCTAATCCGAGCCCAACACCACTACCACATAGCCTCTTGAAGTTGAGTTCCATTGAAGTAGATACGGACTTGTAGTCCACCATCCCACAGCTCTCAAGTAGCTTCACAATGTATTTTCCTTGAGAAAGGAAACTCTCACCTGGCTTTTTCCAGACCTCCAACGGTAGGAAGTAATGTATTATTCCTAGGTAATTCATCTCAAATTCGGAAGCCAATTCCCACTTACGTTGATGAATGAGAGGGCCATCACTTGACAGAAAGAGATCATTCACATAAAGGAAGTTCATTCACATAAAGAGGGCTTTCTTCAACCTGCATACATGTGTATCACGATCTTGAACTCTTAACCCCTCCGGTTGTTCCACATAGACTTCCTCTTTAAGAAAACCATGCAAGAAGACAGTTTTGACATCCATCTAGTGTAGGCTCCATCCTTGCGAAGCAGCAAGGGCTATGATCGAACGGATGGTGGTATATCGGGCAATTGGTGTATCTCATCATAGTCTTTCACTGTCTATTCAGAGGACCAAATACTCTTTCCAGCTTCTTCAACTACACGGACCAGAGATGTGTCGCACTTTACATCCAGGAGACTCTTAAACATCGAGAGCATATCCTTCAGCCTCCCGACCGACCCAACACTACTCGTCAGATCACCTCTTTCTTCAGTACACTTCCCTCAGCCCGAGGAGTTAAGAGATCAACCAGTGAAGATACCGACCAGGCGAGCTCACATACATCAGCAAACCCTCGTTCAGTTAAGAGGAGAAGCCCCTTGCATACCAGGACCCAGCAGCAGAACCGCACCAGCCATCTTCCCGCGAGGCAGTCCAGGATCATTAGATCACGGAGACAGCACAAGGGGAGGCAACCAGTGACCACTATTTCAAACCAGCAAACCTTACTGAACTACCCACAGTTCTCCTCTCTCGACCTCGGATGTTAGGAGAATCAGACTCCCACATTCACGTCCCCAGGGTCTTCTTCACCGGTGATCCTGCTATGCAGTCTAGAGATCAGTCGGCGAGACCGGGATAGGAGCTCCATACGCTCTCCCCGATCCGCCCCGTTTTTATTTTATTCTCTATCTTTCTTTCAGTATTTGTCTTTATAAGGAAACCATTTGGTTCTCCTACTGGGCACGTCCCCCTTTTTGTAACCGACAGTCCCTTTGACCTACTTTGTGGTCATTCGTTGGACATTAATAAAATTATCTTATCTTATCTTATTATCTACTCCTTCCTTTTGAGAGAAGCCTCGAGCAACGAATCTGGCCTTGAATTTTTCAACACTCCGATCAGCTCCATGTTTGATCTTGTAGAGCCATTCTAAAGTGACCCCTAATTTTTCCCTGGGTTTAGGAACCACATCCCAAACATCATTCTTCGTGATCGACTCATGCTCCTCGTTCATCACATCATTCCAAACTTGTTGCTTCATGGCTTCTCGAATGTACAAGGCTCAGATTGTACAATGGTACCCATGGCAATGAAGTACCCTTGGTACCTGTTTGGCTTCTTGCTTTCACGAAATCTCCCCTACGGTGCAATGTGTTTCTCAGCATCTTCAAGAGATCTTTGAGCCACAAAGGTCATTTTCTTGAAGTAGTGGGCTCACTAGGAGGTGGATCAATGGGATCCATCGGACCTTCAACATCGAGCATCGGTTCATCAGACAGAGGTTCATCCTTCTTTTTTGCATCAACATCATCATTGTCCTTCCTAGGGATAGGAAGTTCTCGAACTTTCCAAGGAGCAGAATCTTCATAAGTGACATCACGACTTAATTCCACTTCCCTTTGACCAGGCACATAGATTCTATATGCCTTCGAAGTTTCACAGTAGCCCACAAACTTTCCTTTCTTCCCAGATGCATCTAGTTTGTTTCTTTTCTCTTTCGGCACATGAAATACAGGACAACCAAAAATTCTAAAATGAGGAACATCAGTTTTCTTACCGGCGAAAACTTCTTCGGTTGTCTTGAAGTCCAAAGCTTGATGAGGGCATATGTTTTGAACACATACAGCAGTGTTGGCAGCTTCTATCCATAAGAACTTCGGTAGACCTTGGTCATCAAGCATGGCATGGGTGGCTTCTATGATAGTACAATGCTTCCTTTCAGCAACACCATTTTGATCAAGAGTATATGCAGTAGTGGTCTCCCTCTTAATGCCAGCTTCTCTACAATTGTCTTTCAATTCATTTGACTCATATTCGGTACCATTATCAGCCCTCAATATTTTGATCTTCTTCCCTATTTGATTCTCCACCAAGGCTTTGAAAGAGCGGAACCATTTGAACACTTCATCCTTCTTCTTTAAGAAATAGATCCATGTTTTGCAAGAGAAGTCGTCCACAAAAATATCATAGTACAAATATCCACCAAAGATGTCACGGGCAACATACCTGACAGATCAGAATGGGCCAATTGAAGAATATCGGTGGATGGTCCCCTTCTATGTTTTCCAGCTTCACAACCTTGACAAACACCTTCATGATCTAAGGTGAACTCGAGCATACCTGTGACCATCTTCCTTAGATCGGGTAAGACTTTGAAATGAAGGTGAGGAAATCTTCGATGCCATAATTCAGATTGAAGAGAAGAATTACAAGTCATTACTCCCAACAGACTTCCTCCAACCTAATAGAGACCTTCAACCCTAAATCCAAGAGTGAATGCATCTCTTGGGTTCCTTTGCCAAACACGAACCTTCCCATCAATGAATGTCACCTTAAAACCTTTATCTTCCATCACAGAAATAGAGACCAAGTTCTTTTTCAGATCAGGTACATATAGCACTTCTTATAAATGAAGAGCTTGACCTTGATTTAATTGAAGAGTAACAGTCGCAATTCCTTTCATGGGATAAGTGGCATTATCCCCAAGTATAATCTCCATATTTGTCTTCTTTTCAACCAAGTTAGAGAGAGCTTCTTTGTACACAGTGAAGTGCCTTGAGGCACCACTATCAATCAACCAATGATCCAATGTATCTAGAGCAGAGGCAGTGATGAGGGCATAGATAAGAAAAAATTATTTTTGCTTTACGACATTAACTTCTTCATACCTGGAGTTTCTCGACTTCTTGGGACGACGACCGTTTCCATTTCGAGCAGCAGGAGCATTCCTCTTTCCTTCGTTGTTGAACCAGTTGTTCCTTTGATTGTCATTTCCCTTGAAGTTGTTGTTCTTGTTGTCATCATCTCTTGGAGTATCCTTCTTGTGAGGACACTCTCTAGCGAAGTGGCCAAACCTGTTACAATTGAAGCATCTTCCTTTTCCTCCTTCTTTGAATCCTGACTTTAACCCTTGACCTTGATTTCTTGGACCAGCATTGTTCTTCCTCTTAGCATGAGCAGAGAAGGCGGTACGATTGTTTCCATTTGAGGGCTTGTCTCTTTCCATCATCCTTATTTCTTCATGAGTGCATCTAGCCAATAATTCATTAAATCCCGGAATCCTGTCATTGTTGAGGATGGTAGTGTTGAACACATCCCATTCTCTTGTAAGGCCTCCAAGTGCAATAAGAGTGAGCTCCCTGTCACCAATGACTTCTCCAATAGATAGAAGAGCATTCTTGATCTCGGTAATCCTCATGAAGTAGACTAGATGGATTCTCCTCTATCCATCTTGATGTCTTACAACTTGTTCTTGAGAAAGAGAACTTGATTTGCATTATTTACTTTGAACATCCCAACCAGCTTGTCATACATCTCCTTGGATGTTTCCAAATCAGAAATATAGGCAACCAAAGGCTTGTGAATAGAATCAACAATGATTTTCTTAGCTTTAACCTCACCTTTCTTGTACTTTGTTTGTGCAGTTGCGGATGTGTTTGGGAGGCTCCACTACTGTTCCTTTGACATAGTCCATGGCATCATTTTCTTCCAATGTCAAATCTAGAGACATCTTCCATGCATGATAGTCAGATTTGTCCTTAAGCTTGTCCTCGGATTTGAAGTAAGATGTAGTCGTCATTGAGACTAGTTCCAAGTCCTTGTCCAACAGCTTGCCTTAGTGATTGCTTTGCTTCACTCTTGCTTG
Organism: Pinus taeda; assembly: GCA_000404065.3. Taxonomy (NCBI): domain Eukaryota; kingdom Viridiplantae; phylum Streptophyta; class Pinopsida; order Pinales; family Pinaceae; genus Pinus; species Pinus taeda. Next base: position 30,739 of record APFE031543430.1, read on the forward strand.
GGCTTTATCTTCACCTGAGCTTTGATACCATGTTAATTTTAGATAAGAATGGTATGTTTTATGCTTTAGCACAATTTACTTCAATGTTCCTTTAGCAGCCCAATGACAATTTCTAATTATATCCAATAGCAATCACATTAACTTAAACACATTGACAATAAATGCAGATAGAACATAAAAACATGCGCAGAAGACAAGCCAAGATAATAGGACACAAGATATGGCGGATGCCAAGGACAAACCCCAATGTGGGGAAACCCTTTGATCAAATCTTCTTATTATTCTTCAATAGTCCAGCAGGGAGAGAGTAGAAATATCAAATTAACTTGCCCAAAACAGTGTTGTCAAATCAACAGTCAACTGCAACCCTAACCAGAAAGTCAACGGTGGTCAAAGCAGCTCCAAAATTTCCTCCAAGCAGCTCTGTCAACAGTAAATAAATTCAGTCTTCCCAGAGAGTCAAAGTCAACCCAAAACAAATCAGTCAAACTAGTGAAAGCAGAGAGAAAATACTGTTGTAAATTCTACAGTCAAATCAAACGTCAACGATGAAGTCAACTCGGTCAACCTGTCCCAAACCCCTCGGAAAATGTGCCAATAAATACCAATGTTCCACCAAGACTCCGGTGCGGGGAGACGCGGGTGCGGGGAGACGCACAGGGGGGACGTGTGGGAGTACCCTGAAATTTTAGGGAAATTTCGGGGGTGCGGGGAGTCGTCGAGGTATATAATAATATATATATATATATTTATATATTTATATATATAAATTTATAATTCAAGTTTATATTCATTGTTCACTGTTCAATGACAATAATGAAAGCATAAAAATATTAAATAGACAATTGAAATTTGAATCATTGATCCATCCTCATCATTCATTTTGATACATACATGATACATCATTCATGACCATGAGCATTGAGATTCGAAAAACAAAAATAAAAATCAATAATAAAATATTCAAATACTGAAATACATTGATCGATATCATTCATCATTCATTGATTCAATGGTTCATCATTCTACAATCTAGTAATAGGACACAAGATATGGCGGATGCCAAGGACAAACCCCAATGTGGGGAAACCCTTTGATCAAATCTTCTTATTATTCTTCAATAGTCCAGCAGGGAGAGAGTAGAAATATCAAATTAACTTGCCCAAAACAGTGTTGTCAAATCAACAGTCAACTGCAACCCTAACCAGAAAGTCAACGGTGGTCAAAGCAGCTCCAAAATTTCCTCCAAGCAGCTCTGTCAACAGTAAATAAATTCAGTCTTCCCAGAGATTCAAAGTCAACCCAAAACAAATCAGTCAAACTAGTGAAAGCAGAGAGAAAATACTGTTGTAAATTCTACAGTCAACTCAAACGTCAACGATGAAGTCAACTCGGTCAACCTGTCCCAAACCCCTCGGAAAATGTGCCAATAAATAGTAAATACGGCCTACAAAAATCAGATTTTTGCCCACAAGAATGAAGTCAACGCTGGTCAAAGGCAGCCAAGTCAACGTTGGTCAACGCTACCCTATTTTTCTGAAATTCGGCTAGCAAACAAACCCAGAAATTCGTCCTCCTTTCACACATGCGAAGTAGAGAAGGTTGCCTCCAAGTTGTACGAACCAATCAAGAGAGGATAGAGAGAGATATGTGATGAGATGAGTGATGTCCAAATGAGAGAGATGTCGCTCCTATTTATACACTTCGTTGAGGGTGAGGAGACACATCTATTGGGCTTCATGAGCCTACATTCAACTGAGATTGACCTTGAAAATTTGTGCATGAGAGAATAAATTCAAAATTCCACTTCTGCTTGTCTGAATGAGATGATCTCTATCATACGAGTTGTCTTAAGGTGGAATTTGGCCCTAGTTGCTAATTTTAACAGATTCACTGTAATACAATTCAACAATATTCAATGGTGCTCGTGGTCTTGTATCGCACAAAGATATAACATAGAAATATTGTTCCTAGAAGGGACAAATATGCCTTTTATTTTGCCTCAGAATGTCCACTTTCACACTAACTTACAGAAGGAGTATGCCACAGATCCAAGCACAACTCTAACGCTGGCCACAAGACTTTAAGTCCTTCAAATGACTTCACGAAAGCTTTTGACACTGTCCCTAGAGATAAGCTTTGTAGAAGAATGAAAGAGCTCGGAATTCCAAGGGAGTATAGAGCAACTATGCATAAATTTTACGAGAAAGTTAGTGCAAAAATCAGAACTAATGAAGGCTTCTCTTAATGCTTTGGTAGTGACATAGGGGTTAAGCAGGGGTGCCCTCTTTGCCCCACGTTTTTCGGTTTATATATTGATAAGCTGGAAGAATGGGTGAACAAAGATAGCGGAGAGGGGGTTCAATTAGCAGGATATGTGGTGAAGTTGCTTCTGTATACAGACGATCTTATTCTAATTGCAAAAGCTGCTCAGGGTTTGAGAGAGCATTTGAAGGCATTAGAGCTCTTTTGTCAAGAGGTGGGGATGCAAGTAAACACTAGCAAAACTAAAGTCATGATCTTCTCTTTGAAGCGGAGAAAACAATAAGTTAGCTTTATTTTTGAGGGAAAAGCCTTGGAGTTGGTGGAAGAGTACAAGCACCTAGGAATTGTCGTCAACAACAGGCTCAGTTGGGAGACATGCAAGACTGAAAGGATTCAAGGGAGATGGAGAGCTTCCTACCTTCTTCAGAATAGATGCAGAAAAGCAAAATTATGGGACTGGAAAACCAAGAAAACTCTTTTTGGATTGCTAATTACCCCAGTTGTCCTCTATGGCCGTGAAGTTTGGGGGAGCAGCATGTTAGACAACAAATGGAGACAAGTAGAAAGAATTCAAAAACACTTAATCACTCGCAATCTTAAAGTCAAATCAATTGTCCCATATCAGATCTTGCTAGTGGAGGTCGGTTTGTTTCCTATGGAAGCTTTAGCAATCATTCGTTTGTTAATGTATTTAAAAAGGTAGACGGTATGGATGAACACCGGTGGCTCAAGTTGATTGTGGCAAAAGAGTTAAACGTAGGAAGAAAACTTGGTGGAAGTAGAATGACAAGTGGATGGGAAAATGGGGAACCAATTGGCAGGATTGTCCTAATTCTAAAGTGGAAATAAAAAATTAGGTACTTGAAAAATTCAAGACTGCCATGTGGGAAAAACAGGTTGGCCGTAAAAAAATGATATATGTCAATAATTTCAACCCTACATGGTTGCATAATGAAAAGACATATTTGAGTGTCGAAATCAAGGGAAAGGCTAAGATTTTAATAGCACAACTAAGGATCGGATCCCATCATCTTAGATGTGAAACAAGTAGATGGGTAGTTCCCAAGGAAGAGTGGGAAGAAAGAACTTGTGTCTTTTGTGAGGAGGTAGCGGTAGAAACCAAATGGAACTTCATCATGGAGTGTCCTGACTATGAGGACATTCGCAGTCAGTTTGAAAGCGACTTGAAAGTGGACAGTCTATGTGAGCTATTTGTGGAAGGAAAGTTTCACAAGATGACAGACGTTTTTATCATAATTCACGCCAAGAGGGTTGTTATGGAGAGAAACTTGATTATATGATGTTTTGTTGATTGGATATATGGGTCCCTTAGACCATTTTGGTCTCGTGGACATCATTAAAAATCCTTCAATTCAATTCTTTAAAATACTTTAATGTGTCCCCCACTTAACAATTTTTTATTGATTTCCTTTTTTCTTTTTTCTTTTTTTTTGGGTCTTTTCCTCTACTTTCGAAGTCACTTTATTGTTCCCTTTGACTTCGACATGTATATTTTTGTTTGTCTCCATTTATTAATTTTTTAATTTTCTTTGTCCTTTTTGCCACTTATATTATAGAAAGTGGATTTTAAAGGAGTAATAGTCACTTTTTTTACCACCAAAGATGATCTTAGAATAATGTTGGGGTTGTGAGCACGAATTTTGAGTACCCACATGCCACCAAAATACCCTAGATCCACTTATTTGCAATTTTAAATAGGGAATTAATAAAAAATCTCATCCTACAAGAAATTTTAATTAATTAAAAAAAAATCCGATAAAAACCTAATCAAATTCCACGACATTTTGGATATGACCTAGTGATCCGAGTTGACTCAACTCCCGGATTTAACCAAGATCTTTTGCTTCCGTGATGTGATTATAATTGCATTTAAAATAGCATAAGGGAACAGATATGCATCTTGTAAAGAAGAAGGAACATGACAATCATCAGCAACATAAAATAAAAAGACATTGATAACGGAATTCGTCCAGGAGGGACTACGTCTCTGGGCCCCGGTGTCAACATGGTCTAGGCCGCTGCATTAAGTGTTGTCAATAGTGATGTTGTACATAGGTGGTGACATCCATATCATACAAGGAAAATGCCCTCACGCAGGAGTGGCTCCAAGAGGTGTTCTGCTGCAAGAACTCTCATTCAAAAGGACTCCTATCAGTATGACCTAAAATCATGCATGATGATAATGAGCATCCCGCCAACATGGCATAAAATGGATCTCAATGCAAACAAACATGGCGACACATGAGTATCCCATCAACATAACAACAAAGGGATCTCAAACAAAACATGATGACTCATGACAGCAAGTACATCCCACAAATGATTCCGCATCACATCAAGCAGGAATCATGAAACAAGTAAGAAAGCAATATCCCATATCAAACATCAAACAGGGATCTATGCAGCACAATGCATCTCATAGCAAAAAGAAGTACATGAACACACCGCATATACCTCACATCCTAGGACCATTTGAAGAAAAGGATGTCAAATTGCTAAAGTTGGTCGTACCATCAATCTCGCAGCGTCGAATCTCATGGAAATGACTGCTCACACATGAATGCTGACACCTGCACTCCACTTTGAAAAGTGCCCAAAAAATTAAATGATCAAATGGAAAATTTGAATGCACCAGATTTGTGGTGTCGAATAGTGTAAAATCGACTATCAAATTTCTGAATTCTGAGAAAATGAAAATCTGGGGCTTAAGGAATCTTTTAGATTCCCCCTAGATTCCTCAAAGATTCCCTCCTCTGGGTCATCTGCAAATCTGCTGCTCAGATCGAAATTCTAACTGCGCCATCATGTTCGTGTCACTGAGAGGTGTAGGATCAACATAACGTTTGTCCAATTTGGACACTGGCAAAATTTCGCCCTCCTGAGAATTTGGCTCAATCATGGTTCCGCCTACCCTTTTTCAGGATCATGGTTCCACCTGCAAAAATTAAGTAAAAAATCAGCGTCTCGATTTTTGTGCGCGCTCCTGGCTCCTCCATGCTCTCCGCTCTTAAGAAAATGAGGGTTTATATAAAAAAGTGTCGGCGGATAAACCAAGGAATGTCGTTGGCGCATTGGTAAAGAAGGTGAATTACAAGGAGGAGGTCGAGTGGTCAAACCCCAACCTCTCCATATTAATACCCATATTATTTTTCTGAAAATTGCATTACTGTTTGTTTTGGGGATTGGGTTTGCATTAGGCGGCCCGCCCCTTAACCTGCGTGTTGTTGGCATTAAGTTTGGATTGGGCCGTTAGTTAAATGGAGGTGTTGATTGGTTGTATGCCACCATATGGGGCTGCCCGGTCGGGGTCGACCCACGTGGGTCGGGTGGGTTCAATCCCCGCCGACTACACTTAATTAACGGCGTATGTATAAGGTGGTTGCGATGGAGGTGGCGGGGGTCATGGCGTGCCACCCTTTATATATATATATATATATATATATTTATTTATTTTTATAACATATAGCCATTTTTTTGAATTTCCAAAATTTGACTGTAGGAGACAATTTAATGAGGCCACAATTTTGCTTGGAAGTTCGTTGAATCGGTGGCCGGATTTCGGCAAAATTGTGCCTTCCTTAAGCTTGCCAAGTCACCTGATCAACCCTGAACTTTGACTGCCTCTAACTTTCGCATACGAGCTCAGTTTGACGAACCGTTCGCACCGTTGCGATCAGGACGACGAGATCTACGCTCTGGTCATGGTTTGAAAACATTCTAATCACTTTGATTTTTGCCCCTTTCTGAGTCCTCTTGGACTTTTGTATGTGTCTGGTGCCACCTGGATCACCTAGCATGGTAATATACATCGACCCTAAACGTTAAGGCAGACCCAAGGCTCAGATATTAAGGCACACTCCGGCTTTGGAGGTACTAAGTGAAAAAACTCAACTAATTATTTATCGTTGAAAAATGAAAATAGTTAGTCGAGTGAAAAAATAACTCTAGATTGTACTTAATTATTAACCAGGTCCCAAGTCGCATAATCCTGTTACAAAATTCATCATGCTACTGATATTTATTTGCTAATTTTAGGTATGTTCTATGTTGATAGCAAATTTACTTAAATTTTCCATATTAGCTCAATATCAATTCCAGATTAGCAATCACATTTAGCATGATAGTAAAATGCAAATCGAACATAAACATAAATCGCAGAAGACAAGCCAAGACAAGAGGACACAAGATGTGGCACCAGCCAGGGACAAACCCCAATGTGGGGAAACCCTTGATCAATTCTTATATGTTCTTCAATGGTTCAGCAGAGAGAGAGAGATAGTACATATACATCAGAAGTCAGCCTTTTGACTTATCTAAATAAGAGCAGAGATCTTCTCTAAGAAGATAGCATATGAGGTAGTTGATCTGAGTTGAGTTGAAGACATACTACTTCCACTGATCCAAGGTGACTCCATCACCATGCTGCACCTCACTGTGTTGCACCCAATCATCATGTTGGACCTCATTACCATGCTGCACACATCAGACTACTACACTTCATCATCATTTTGCACCTGTCACTATGTTGCACCCAATCACTGAGCTGCTCTCATCACTGTATTGCTCCCATCATTGAGCTGCACTCATCACTGTGTTGCTCCCATCACTGCGTTGCACCCAATGTTGCATCCATCACTGCATCCAATATGTTGCAACCATTTACACTCACCAGTCTTAGATGCTTGCTATGCCTTACAACCTAGCAGAGCAACTAGACTCCTTTAACAAGTCCAAGGTGCAATCTCCTAACAGTCCTCAAAATCTGCCTAGATTTGACTGCAATTGATCTCCAAGGAAAGGTTGTTGCCTTTACTATTCAGAGTAGCCTTCAAGCCCTTAACAATGACTGAACTATGTCTATGCTCTTTTCTTATTACAGTGGCATCCAAGTGGCATACAGCAATCCTTAGAACATGATTATGACAGCCTATAGAGTGACTAATATCCCTCCAGCAATAGCTCACTCAAACCTCCTACCTTCACTCAAACCTCCTACCAACAAGTAGTTCAGCGCTTTAATTTGGCCCCTGACAACCCTCAAATGGACACGTTGATCAGTCTCTTTCTTGTTGTGGTTGAGGTTCTTTTTTCTTTTGAAATAGGCCTCCTTTCACTGCAGTTAGACCTTCCTTTCATAGCAACTATACCTCTCCCTTAACAGCTGCTAGGACTCTCCTCCTACTGCGGCTAGACCATCTTTTATAGACAGTGTTTAGGGCTTCTTTATGACTGCCTTGATTTAGATTAGATTACCAGTTAAGGTATCTCCCTTTAGGTCTGCATTTAGGCAGTAGGGCTTCCTTATGACAGTGAAGGCTTTTACAAGTTAAGACCTCCTTTGACTGCGTCCTTGACTCTTTTAAAATAGTGGATGAGGGCATGGCATATCCCTCTTAACAGGGTCCAGATGTTCCTCCACTGACTGTGATTATAGGGCTACAAACGTCCTCCTATTTTATGCGGCTAGGGCTCCCTTTAGGCTCCTTAGATAGCGTTGAAACTCCCTTAGACTGGAGACCCTTTTCTTGGTTGCGTTGAGGGCTGACACTTCACTACCCCGCTTGATTGCGGCCAGGGCACGTCCAAGACTCTTCCTTCTCATGGCAGCATTCAGATCTAGGGCATCTCTTCATTAGGGCAGCGTTGTCTCTTAGGATCTCTCCTCCCACCAAAACCCAAAGACAAGTGGATAGGAAGAGATCACAAGAAGAGTGTGTGCAAATGACTAGCAACCCACCTCTTTTTATACTAAAACATTGAGCACAAGTGGGGGCAATTTGGTCGCTGGCCGACCTTGACGAATTGTCCCATAACACAAATAAATTCATATCTAAATGAATACTTTCGAAATCGGATGATCTTTAGATCAATCCTACACCTCTCGATAAAAGGAATCCAAGAAAAATATGAGTTGCCATAAATAAGATGACCCACATGGAGTTTGGCCCTAGTTGCCAATTTTAACATTATTAGAGACCCCCATAGGGGTTGCAGAATTTGAGAGAGAATGTAGAGAGGAGAGAGAAAAAAGGGCACAGGTGCCCTGTTGACCTTTGATCTTTTGCAAAATTTTCAAGTGCCCATCTTCATTAGGCAATGGGGTCTAGTTCCCTGCCATGTGCATATGAGTAGGTAACACCTTGATTTTCTTTTGACTATCAGTTTTGCATTTGAGGGCTTAAACCCTTTTGTTCTTTAGGACTTCTTGAACTTTTATCACATGCTTTGATCATCCCAAAGCTAGGGCATCATCCCTAATATTAGGTCTTTGACATCACTGACAACATTACTCAACAATGACCCATTAACTCTTTGAGATCAATGACAACTTTCCTCCAACAAAATGTAGGAGAAAATTTTCCTCCTACAGGATTACCCATTTTGGTGGGTAACAGGATTCTAGTTGATGAAAGATGCACAACCTTTGGATCATATTGAGTATTGTTCTTTTATTTTTGCCTTAATAACTCCTCAAAAGAAGTTATGAAATTCATTGTATACACCCTTCCACTTTTAGGTCTTCTTTTTGTAGATATAAGACATATTTTCCAAAAAATAAAAAATAAAAATAAAAACTATCCTCCTAAAGAGCTAATAGGTATTGTTGACTACTGGAGTAGCACCTGATGACTATGTGACGACTCCATGCCCAAGGATGATCCAAAGGACACTTGTACCATCAGATGTCATCAGTCAACAGAGTTTTTTAACTCTCCTTCTATCTTCTCATCATATTTCTTCTTTGTACCC
>APFE031543447.1:0-10562 GCA_000404065.3 Pinus taeda
AGAGAGAAATAGTACAATAAATCTGATTTATATCAGCAGTAGCAAACCCTAGATCAGCAGCATCAGCATTAGCAGCTTCATCATCAAAACTAGGGCAGTCGATATCTCACAAACCGACCGTCGGGTCGGCTTGATTCCACCACCAAAAGTTGCAGCCTTCGAAGGAGGTTCAAATGAACCTATAGCGCAGTTCAGATGAGGAGATCTTCTAGTCCACGTAGGTCAAACTTCACTTCTGCAGTTGCAGCTTTAGTTTCAACAGCTTCCTTCAAACTAGGGCAGTCGATATCTCACAAACCGTCTGTCGGATAGACCTGATTCCACCACCAAAAGTTGCAGCCTTCGGAGGAGGTTCAAATGAACCTACAGCGCAGTTCAAATGAGGAGATCTTCTAGTCCACGCATGTCAAACTTCACTTCTGCAGTTGCAGCTTCAGTTTCAGCAACTTCCAGCTTCACATGTGTGAGAGGGAGACCCTTTTCTGCGCAGTAGAGAAGAGACTCTTTTTTGCGTAATAGAGAGAGAGAGAGATGTGATGAGATGAGTGAGTGCAAATGAGGAAAGTCCTCCTGTATTTATACACAACTGTTGATGTTTGAATAGATGCGATTGTTGGGCTTCTGAGCCTACATGAGTTGAGGTCGCTTGATAAAATTCCAAATCAAAATAAATTCATATCTCCATGAATACTTATCGGAATCGGATGATCTTTAGATCAATCCTACACCTCTCGACGAGAGGAATCTAATGAAAATATTATCAGCCATGAGTAAGATGACCTGCATGAAGTTTGGCCCTAGTTGCCAATTTTAACAGCTACGCAGAGCCACGCAGAGCTAGAGGGACTCACTTTTTGGCAAGCTAAGTGCTGGGTAGAAAAGTCGTCAAAAGGAAGGAGCAGATCGCATAGTGAGGGCGTACTTCCTTAGTGATTTCTTGCCGAGGAAATTGGTATTTATCATTTGCTAAGCAGCAGAGGAGCAGCAGCTTACCACCTCCATCAGGGAGTGCGTAAGGCAGCCTAGGAGCTATGCAGTAGGGGGAAAGAGGGAGTTGTTCGACATTTTTCGGAAGATATGGCAACCAATGGCTTGAGGGATCAGGACAGGGTGGACGGGGCTTCCAACTATGCCATCTAGAAGGCTAGAATGTCCTTCCTTCTAAATGAACATGCCCTCAAGATGTATGTTGATAATGTGGTGGTTGTGCCTGCGGATGCAAATCCGCTAAAGAAGTACAGAACTGAGATGTCAAAGGCCAAGAGGATGATCCTAGATGGAGTCAAGGATCACGTGGTGTGCCACGTTGCTAGCAAAGGAACCGCTAAGGAGATGTGGGATGCCTTGGCCACATTGTATCAGGGCTCTTCCGAGCAGCGGAAGATGTACTTAGAACAGAAGTTGAGGTCTGTGCAGATGTTGAAGGGAGAACATGTCAATCCATTCCTCACGAAACTGAAGGAGACCCGTGATGAGTTGTCAGTTGCGCGGCATACACCTCAGCATTCAAAGTTAGTGAGACTGGCTCTAAATTTCGTCTCGGATGAGTGGCAAATATTTGTCCAAAGTATGCGAGAAAGAGGGAGTTGTTCGACATTTTTCGGAAGATATGGCAACCAGTGGCTTGAGGGATCAGGACAGGTTGGACAGGGCTTCCAACTATGCCATCTGAAAGGCTAGAATGTCCTTCCTTCTAAATGAGCATGCCCTCAAGACGTATGTTGATAATGTGGCGGTTGTGTCTGTGGATGTAGATCCGCTAAAGAAGTACAGAACTGAGATGTCAAAGGCTGAGAGGATGATCCTAGATGGAGTCAAGGATCACGTGGTGTGCCACGTTGCTAGCAAAGGAACCGCTAAGGAGATGTGGGATGCCTTGGCCACATTGTATCAGGTCTCTTCCAAGCAGCAGAAGATGTACATAGAACAGAAGTTGAGGTCTGTACAGAGGTTGAAGGGAGAACGTGTCAATCCATTCCTCACGAAACTGAAGGAGACTCGTGATGAGCTGTCAGTTGCGCGGCATACACCTCAGCATTCAGAGTTAGTGAGACTGGCTCTAAATTTCGTCTCGGATGAGTGGCAAATCTTTGTCCAAAATATCTTGGCAGAGCAACATTGCCAAATTGGGACGAGATGTGGGTAGCTTTGAAACAAGAAGAGTTGAGGAGAGACCTGCTCAAGGTCAAACTTGACGGGAGCAGCAACAGCAGTGAGTCGAAGACCAAAGTAGAGGAGGAGGATAACGCAGCCCTTGCATCGAAGGGATGGCAGGGGCAACAGAGACGTAAGAAGGACATCTCCACGGTGAAATGCTTCGGATGTGGCGAGATGGGCCACTATGCATCCCAGTGTCCTTTGAAGAAAAAAGACAAGGTTGAGAAGTATGATCCTAAGGTTGCAGCCACAAAGATCGATCAAGAGGAGTTCGCCATGACAACCAAGATACCTCCAAGCGGGAGGTAGGCTGATATAGAACTGTAGTTCGATAGAGCTACAGATGTGCAAGATCCTTGAGGAGCCCAGCTCTTGGATCATCACCTTGCTACAGGAGCCCATGATCAGTAGTAGCGGGATGGTGGAGTTTTTAGTTGGTGCCATGGAGTGTTGATTCGACAGATGCAGTGGTTAGTAGCACCAGAGTGTGAGCAGCATAGAGCAGAGAGGCAACAGTGCGAGGAGGCACAGTGCAGAGCTTCAGCAGTGCAGTGGCTTCAGAAGAGAGTGTGGGACTAGCAGCAGTCAGGATTTCAACACCGAGGTGTATCCACTAGATACTTGTCCAGTTTTGGGTGTTTTCAGTTGCTTCTCTCAGCAACTGAGTTGCAGTACGGATGCAGTGTTAGCAGTGGCAATGCTAGCAGCATAGCAGATGCAACACTTGAGAGGGAATTGTAGTACAGATGCAGTGTTGGCAATGGTAGTGTCAAAAGCATTACAGTTGTAGCAACAACGCAGCAGTTGGTGGACAACATGTCAAACATCAACAGTGTAGAGGACGATGATTCCGAGTTAGAGCAGTATGCACTAGTAGTGTATTGTTAGAGCACATTCCTCGCTAAGAGGGAGTGTTTATTTGGGTAGCATCGGATGTGTTCTAAGCCTTAACTTTTGTAGGAAGGCTTGGGCACAGGTATTCCAAAGAACTCAGAAAGTATTTTTGGAAATTCCACCCAGAAGTAATTTTATTAAAATAATTAATATTTTTAATGGGGTTCCTAAGTCTAAACTAAGAAAATTAAAATATTAATGGGTATTAATCTAATCAGGGGTGAATCTTCTAGAAAAAGGCACGGATCGAGCCAAAACGATTTGAGCCTTTGATTAAGATGTAATCTAGGTCATTGGTTGTCCAACAGGAAGATATAAGAAGGGGCTTGAGGGTCATTTGGAAAACACACAGAGAGATAGAGAAAATTGATTTTCTGAAGTGAGAAGTTCTCAGGAGGAAAAATTGATTGAGGAAATCTCTTGCGGTTGAGGGGTAGGGATAACAACTTCCAGAGAGATATTCTTAGCCGGAGATACATCAGCAGAGAGAGGCAGTAAGTGATCCAAAAGCCTTGATGTAGAGTTTGACACATGGCCAGAAGGGCCACGCAGAAGTGACACAAAGGCAAAGAGAGTATGTCAAAAATCAGAGCAGAGAATTAGTTTCAGCAGCCGGAAGTCGGGGTGTGAGACCAGGAGGCTGAGTGTAGTGACTCTGGGCTACAGATCGAATCCCCAGCTAGGTGACGCAGTGCCTGGAAGGGTTGACGCTGGGACAATGTAGAGGCAGCGCAGTGCCTGCCAGGGGCACTTCATCTAGCAGCCGATTGTGAAAATTCCTAGACTCGAAGGAACCCTTACTGCAGCAAATCTAAATTTACTTCAACTACTTGATTTTTAATATACATTATCAAGTTATTCTTCTAAACACTGAAGCAAATTACTTCTGCAGCCTAAACTAATTAAATATTTGATCTCATGAAACAGAAAACAGAGCAAAGAACAAGATACATAGGACACACTTATTTTTGGACAGAATAGTCCCCGAAAAAACCCAATGCGGGAAAACCGGTGTAGAAGTTCTAAGGGTTTATTATTATGCAAGAGAAATATCTGAATACAAATCTAGGATGCTCATCTAGCAATCCTTTACAGAGAAAATACTAGTGGAAAATCTAAGTGAGTTTTACCTCACATCACCCAGCAGAATTCTGGCTGATCCGGCATAAGACTAGCTAACCCCATCTATTTCTGCGTTAGCCCCGCGTCACCTTCTTTGCCCTCTGCGTCAGCTCTCCCGGTTGTTCCGGTAGTTCCCGAAAATTCTAGTTGTTCTGGCAGTTCTAGATTCTGTGTGACAGACAGCGTTTCTGCGTCAACTTTCTTGACTACTGCACTGCCTCTACATCAACTTTCTCGACTACTGCGTCAACTTTCCAGACTACTGCGTGGCCTCTGCGTCAGCTCTCCTCGTTGTTCCGGCGGTTCTGGATTCTTCGTGACAGGCAGCTTTTCTACGTCAACTCTCTCTGTCTCTCTGTCAGTATTCTTCGAAAAGTCCTCCCGAATTCTCACTGCCACTGAGCTACAAGACCTCCCCAATTTATTTTCCTCCTGAGAACTTCTCACCTCAAAAAATCGATTTCCTCAATCTCTCTGTGTGTGTTTCCAAATGAACCCCAAGCCTTCATTTTATACTTTTCCTGTTGAGTCTTCAACAGTCGAGATTAAGTCTCTAATCAACGGCTAAGATTAAAACATGACTTGATCCGCCTTCTAGATCATTCTCACCCATATTTTGATTAATACGCATTAATACTTTAATTTCCCTAAGTTTAGACTTAGGACCTCCATTAAAAATATTAATTATTTTAATAAAATACAATCCTAGTGGAATTTCACCAAACAGTTTCTAGGTTCTTTAGAACTCATGTGCCTTAGCCTCTCCACCAATTTTCAAGGCTAAAGCACTTTCGATGCTACCAAAAACTAACACTCCCTCTTAGCGAGGAAAGTGCTCTAGCGGCAATGTCTACCTGCATGCTGCTTTGTTTATGAAGCTCCGCCTTTTTGCACTGTTGTTGCCACCAACGCTATGCTACTGCTACCCATGACACTGCCACTGCCACTGCTGCATTTGTACTACAGCTCTCCCTCAAACGCTACATCTGTTATGCTGCTAGCACTGCCATTGCTAACACTACATCCGTACTACAACTCAGTTGCTGAGAGAAGCAACTAAAAAACATCCAAAATTAGTTGAACTTAACTGTGTTCAACATAATACAATGAATGTTGGAATCTAACTGTTGTTGATTCTGACCCTCTGAATCTTTTACGCTATTGTTGACTCCTGCACTGTGCCAATTGCACTGCTACCAACCTTGCTTTGCGCTGATCAATATCTGGTCCCTAGCGACTGCATCTGTCCTCCAAACACTCCACTGCATCATCTGACACTAAGTCCATCTCACTACTGCTAAATCTTGGGCTCCCATAGCAATGAATTGATCCAAGAGGTGGACTTCTCAAGGACCCTGCCCACATTTAGTCCTCCCGACTACAGCTCAATATCGCCCCATCTCCCTCCTGGAGATGCGTGGGCACTCATGGCAAACTCAACCTCGTCAATCTTTGTTGAAGCAGCCTTAGGATCATGTTTATCATCCTTGTCCTTTTTCTTCAAAGGACACTGGGATGCATAGTGGCCCATCTCGCCACAACTGAAACATTTCACCTTCGAAATGTCCTTTTGCTTCGGCTTCTGTTCTCCCTTCGATGCTAGAGTTGTCTTCTCCTCCTCCTCCTTCATCTTTGTGCCACTCCCACTATTGCCACTGAGGTTGACCTTCACTAGGTCCCTCTTTAACTCCTCCTGTTGAAGAGTCGCCCACATCTCCTCCCATGAAGGTAGTTTTTCTCTGCCCAATATGCTTTGGACAAAAACTTTCCAGTCATCCAAGACTTCATTCAAGGCTTTCCTCACCATCGCAGTTGGCTAAGGAGTGGATCCCACTGCAGCAAGTTGGTCTCTAGTGTCTTGAAGACATTGAAGATAGAGGTTCACCCGTTCTCCTTTCTGCATCAAGGTCCACTGCAACTTCTGCTTTAAATACATCTTCTGCTGTTCGAAAGAGCCTTCATACAGAGAAGACAAGGCTTCCCACATCTCGGGTTGTAACCTTGCCCTGCAAGTGTGAGACCACATGATCTCGAACTCCATCGAGAATGAGCCTTTGCCTTCTCCTGCTCGACTTTGTACTTCTTTTGATCGTTGTCAGCTGGAATAGCTACAACACTATTGACGTAGGTCTCAAGATCATGTTCCTCCAGAACAACGAAGATTTTGGTCTTCCATATGACATAGTTGGAAGCTCCTTCCAACCTGTCCTGATCTCTGAGCCCATGCGATGTCATTTCACCCAACTGTCGAACTGACTCCTCTAGTCACTGCTCAGCTGCTCAGCAAGTAAGAAATTCAAACTTTTTGGCGGAAAGTTCTCTAAGGAGAAAATTCTCCTTCTACGTGTCATCGTTATTTTCCAGTAGATTTCTGCCCCGACAGAAACTGTGCCCTTCAAGCACTGCGTTGAGGCTTTGTGTCACTCCCTCTGCCTCTGCAAACTCACGAACTGGAAACCATACCTCTCTGTCGTCTCACTCAGAGAGAGATTTCCTTGGATTTGCTTCCCGGCGAGGACTGCGCAATCCCTTTAAGGAGATTCGAATCGCTGCCAAGTGCAACTTTCGGCCTCACTGCTCAGCACTGGATCTACTCTTCCTGTTTCAAAATCAATGCTCTGATACCATGCAAAAATTCCTAGACTCGAAGGAACCCCTACTGCAACAAATCTAAATTTACTTCACCTACTTGTTTTTTAATATACATTATCAAGTTATTCTTCTGAATACTGAAGCAAATTACTTCTGCAGCCTACACTAATTAAATATTTGATCTCATGAAACAAAAGACAGAGCAAAGAACAAGATACATAGTACACACTTATTTTTTGACCCAATAGTCCCCGGAAAAACCCAATGCGGGAAAACCAGTGCAGCAGTTCTGAGGGTATATTATATTGCAGGAGAAATATCTGAATACAAATCTAGG
The DNA here is from genome assembly GCA_000404065.3 of Pinus taeda. Taxonomy (NCBI): domain Eukaryota; kingdom Viridiplantae; phylum Streptophyta; class Pinopsida; order Pinales; family Pinaceae; genus Pinus; species Pinus taeda. The sequence goes on from APFE031543447.1 coordinate 7,103, forward strand.
ATGCTCATCTAGCAATCCTTTACAGAGAAAATACTGGCGGAAAATCTGAGTGAATTTTACCTCACTTCACCCAGTAGAATTCCAGATGATCTGGCACAAGACTGGCTAACCCCGACTATTTCTGCGTTGGCTCTGCGTCAGCCCTACGTCACCTTCTCTGCACTCTGCGTCAGCTCTCTGGGTTGTTCCGGCAGTTCTCCGTAGTTCCGACAGTTATGGATTCTACATGACAAGCAGCTTTTCTGCGTCATCTCTCCTGGCTACTGCGCTACCTCTATGTCATCTCTCCCGGCAGTTCCGACAATTACGGTTGTTCCGGCAGTTCTGGATTCTGTGTCACAGGCAGCTTTTCTACGTCAACTCTCCCGGCTACTGCGCTGCATCTACGTCAGCTCTCTCTGTCAGTATTCTCCGGAAAGTCCTCCCAGATTCTCACTGCCCCTCAGCTGCAAGATTTCCCTAATCGATTTTCCTCCTAAGAACTTCTCACCTCAGAAAATCGATTTCCTCAATCTCTCTGTGTGTGTTTCTAAATGAACCCCAAGCCTCCATTTTATACTTTTCCTGTTGAGTCTTCAACGGCCGAGATTAAGTCTCTAATCAACAGCTAAGATTAAAATATGATTTGATCCACCTTCTAGATCATTCTCACCCATATTTTGATTAATACCCATTAATATTTTAATTTCCTTAAGTTTAGACTTAGGACCTCCATTAAAAAATTAATTAATTTAATAAAATACAATCCGGGTGGAATTTCACAAAACGGTTTTTGGGTTCTTTAGAACCCATGTGCCTTAGCTTCTCCACCAATTTTCAAGGCTAGAGCACTTCTGATGCTACCAAAAACTAACACGGATCAGCCAGAATTTCTCAATGATTGTGTGAGGTAAAACTCACAAAGCTTCTACTAATATTTCTCTCTGTAACTGAATAACCTTGTGTGATATTCAGTGATGTATTCAGATTTTGCTACTGCTTAATAATAATAAACCCTCAGAGCTGCTGCACCAGTTTTCTCGAATTGGGTTTTTCCGGGGTCTTTTTGTCCAAAAATAATTGTCCTATGTGTTTCTATTTTCCTTGCTCAGTTTCTATGTTTCAGAATCATATTTAATTGGTGTAGGTTGCTTCAGTAATTTGCTTTGATATTTCATGAAGAAAATCTGAAATAAGTTTGTAACATAATTTACAATCTAGGAGAAGTAGATTCAACTGGTTGCAGTGGTATTCCTAAGATTGTTAGATCTAGGAATTTTCACAAGTTATACCTCCAAGAGAGAGGTGGGGCGATATGGAGCTTTCGTCCCAGAGTTGCCCAAAAATTTGGGCAGGGTCAATCGAGGTGAGCATCGGATGGTGTTTCCCCATGGATCATTACCCTTGCTACAATGGCCCACAGTATTCAGTAGCAACAGGACCAATGTCAGTTGATGCAGTTAGTTCTAAGCACTGTTTTAAAAAACGACCGAGTTGGAGACTCGGCCGAGTCAAACCGGGTTAGAAGTTGATCAGGTCGACACATTGGGTGACTCAGACCGGCCGGCCGGGTTGTTACTGAGCCGGCCAAGTTGAATACTGACTCGGTTGGCTCGGTAACAACCCGGCTAGCTCGATAAGAGCGGCCAAAATGCGGCTTTTTTTTAAGTTCGGTTTTTTGAGACCCCAAAGTCCATTCTAATGTGCCTTTGGGTTCTTTGGGGTCCATTTCCCTCTCCTAAACCCTATAAAACCCACCCAACCCCTCTCATTTCCTCACATCCATCTCATTGCATTTGAGTGAGAATTTGTGATGAGATTGTGAGGAGTTGTGAAGTTTGTTTTTGGAATAGCAGTAAGAAGTCTTGGGCAAGCATTGTAGCAGGAGTGAGGAGCTTCTTGGGCAGCCATTGGAGCAGCATTGAGGAGTTGGTTTGTTGAAGAAACTTTGAGGAGGCAGTTTGTGCCTAGAGGTATTTTTTTCACTTCTAAAAATATGTTTTTGCTTATTTATTTTCTTGTGCAAATCTGGAAATTGAAAAGAGTGTTTTTTGTGAAAGAAATGAACATTGAAGCAATGCTATTGTTTTTGTTTTCATTTTCAGATTTTTTCCTTTGATTTCCAAGTGAAAAAATGGCACCTAGACTGAAAGATGTTGCTTGGGCATATATTGAAATGGTTGATAGTCAAATGCATTGCAAATTTTTCCATAGAAAAATTAAGGATGGTCCTGGGGGCATTAATAGGCTTAAACAACACTTGGCAGGGATTAGAGGCCAAATTACTCCATGTGAATCACCAAAAATTGGGGAGATTAGGAAAGATTTGTTAAATAGATTTGAGAAGTTTAAAGAAGAAAAGGCTAGGCAAAAAGAAATAGAGGCTGAAATTGGGAGGAAGAGGAATATACAAAAAATGATGGTTACCAACCCCCATTTTGATTTTGAGGGTTCTTCTTCTATTCCTTGTATTGATGCATCCAACCCCTTCCAATATGTTCCTCCCTCTTTGGAGTCTATTCAAGAAAAGGGCAAGGGTAAAATGAAAAAGAAGGGTGATATGAATATCAAAAGTTATTTCACTGTCACACCCTCTTCTCCATCAAATACACATGGTCCTGAAGCTAGTAGAACTTTGCAACCCACTTTAGATGACCATTGGAAGAAAGAATTGAGGGAGAATGTTTGTGATTACATATGTAGATGGTGGTATGATGTTGATATCCCCTTCAATGCTTCCCATTCACCATATTATGAGCCTATGTTTGATGCCATATATGTTTTGTGTGGTGTTATCTTCCGAAGTCATCGCATTCATGTTTTTGGAATCGACGTTTCGAACCATCCTCTGTGGTTCACCATCAGGATAGATCCATGAGTGAAAAAGCTAGAATTCAAAAGCGTAAATAAATGATGGTGAGGGTAGGGTTGGGAATGAAGGGCTTCCAAGGCCCTACTATGCATGAGATAAGGGGGTATCGTTTGCAGAAAGAAATTTCCTCCTTAATCAGTATTTGAAAGACTGCAAGGACTCATGGGCAAGAACAGGATGTAACATCATGTCAGATGGATGGACTGATCAAAGGAACCGTACCATCATAAACTTTCTTATCTTCTGCCCACAGGGAACCATGTTTCTAAAATCAGTTGATGCATTTGATAGGGTGAAAGATGGACAATTGTTGTTTCAGCCATTGGATGAGGTTGTTGAGGAGGTGGGGTGGCTAATGTTGTTCAAGTCATCATAGATAATGCCTCTAACTATGTTCTTGCTGGTAAATTGTTAGAGGAAAAACACAAAACCATATTTTGGACCCCATGTGTTGCACATTGCATAAACCTCATGCTTGAGGATATTGGAAAATTAGATTGGGTCAAAAACACTGTAGATCATGCCAAAAGCATAACAAAATTTATCTACAATCATTCATGGATTTTGAGCCTTATGAGGAGACACACAGGGGGCAGGGATATTATTAGG
>APFE031543447.1:14369-36064 GCA_000404065.3 Pinus taeda
AACCCACGGTATCATTATAAATCTTTGGCGGCAGGAGCTTTGAGTGGGGAGGTTAGAAAGGGATTGATTGACTGCATTTATCGCATGATCCCATTGGAGTGTGATCAACTGGAGATACACCAACAGGTCACAACCTTTAGCAAAGCCACATGTACCTTTGGGAAGAACCTAGCAAAGATTACAAGGGAAGCAGATGAGCCAAGTAAACAAAAATTTCAATTTTCAAATTCTTAGTACTTATTTTGTTAAATCGTTTATAATTTGAAAGTTGGATATAATTTGTAATTTGTTGAGCTAACTCATTACACTGCTATGTTTTTTGCAGCACAATGGTGGTAGGCTTTTGGTAGCCATTGTCCTCAATTGCAGAAGTTTGCAATTCATATTTTGAATCAAACTTGCAGTGCTACGAGTGTGAGCGCAATTGGTCTGTCTTTGAGACGATTCACATGAAGAAGAGAAACCGTTTGGATCAAAAGGAGTTAAATGATCTAGTCTATGTCCAATACAACCTCCGGCTCAGACGCAACCAATTATTGAACAAAAGACCTGATTCAAATCCCATTGTGTTGGAAGATATTGAACTAACATCACATTGGGTAGTGGAGAGTCATCCAGCATAGTTTGATTCTGATGAGGAACTTGATTTGGATTTACAGACGGTGGCATCACTCGAACATAATGTTCAGTTGAATGCAAATCCACTTGTACCAGCCTAAGTGCCAGCCCCAATTCCTCCAGTTGCAGGTGCTTCCTCTGCTCAGCCACGACAAAGCGCATATCTCGTCTATCTCAGCAGCCACCAACTGCATAGCCTGCTAGTGCTACCACTTCAATAGTTGCAGTTGAAGATGATGATGAGGAGGAACGCTGGGCTTCCCTGTCTGACTCTAATTCAGAGGTTGAGCCAAATGACGTTGGCTCCTCTAGAAGTAGCCAATAGTACTGGTCACAATTTAATTTTGTTGTAGAGGCCATTTCTAGCCTCCTTGGTTATGCGTTTTTGTTTTGATCTCTATATCATCATCATGTATGTAATGGAGAGTGCATTGGATGCCATTTTGATATAATGGATATATTCATGAGTCTACTTTAATCATATGTTGTCTTCTATTTATATTCTAAAGATTTGTGTTTGGAAACATGAATGAAAATCTTTAAAATTATGTTTTTTTATTAAAAAATAAATATTTAATGTATTTTTTACAACGACCGAGTCATTGAAATCAAACCAGTCGAGTCGATACCAAGTCGGAGTCGGAGTCGGGGTCAAAGTCGACACTCGGCTGAGTTGGAGTCTTAAAACATTGGTTCTGAGCGACAGTTGCAGACTAGTTGCAGTCAGATACTGAGGAACAAAGAGAAGTGTTGATGGCAGTGCAGGGGACACAGTGCAGAATCAACAACAGCACAGATTCCCCAATGGACAGAGCGGAGGCTAGTAGCAGCTAAAGACTCAAGAGACAGTTGCAAGACAAAGACAAGGTTGACTCATTATTTTGGATGTCTTTCATTTGTAGTAGTTGTAGTAGCAGTGGCAACAGTGAGAGGGAGTGTTAGTCGGGTTGTAGTACAGATACAAATTTGGCAGTAGTACAGGTTGTACAGTGCAATGTCAGCAGCAACACAGATGTAACATGGTTCGGCTACAGCCAATAGCATATAAATCAAAGTTAGTGCAGTATTTGGTGGAGAGTGGGAGTGTTAGTTTTTTGTAGCATTGAATGGTGTTCTAGTCTCGAAACTTTATGGAGAGGCTAAAACACATGAGTTCTCCAAACCCCAAAAATCGTTTCTGGAAATTTCACCTAGAGATAGCTCAATTAAATTAATTGATCGATAATTAAAAATGCCTAAGTCTTAGGGAAATCAATTAATTAATAGTAATTAATTGATAAAGGCAAGAATTCTCTAGAAACTCACACAGATCGACTTAGACATGATCTCAACCATCGATTAAGTTTTAATTGTGGTCGTTGAAGTCTCAACTGGAAATTATAAGAAGAGGCGATGGGTAGATGGAGAATACAATAGTGGCAGATACTCAATGATCAAGGCAGTTCGAGTTTCCAGTGGTAGGTGATTCAACAGTGAGATCGAGCCAGTGATCGAGTAGCAGGTGTCAGAGGGGCAGTGCAAATATTTTCCAGAGTTTCCAGTTCCGAAAGAGTCAGAAGAGGAGTTCGAACTTATTCTTCAAGAGGTTGTGCAAACCCTCAAGAGGGGCAGTTTGATTTGGTTGTGGGGCAAGTTGTTTAAGGTGCCAGAAGCCAGGAAAATTTTAGAGGGCCTGGCCAGAGACTTCTAACCACAGAGACATGTAGGATGTCTGATTCAGAGGGAGTTATGGGTTGAACGTACAAGGAACTACGCAAGGCCTACAATTTCCGAGCTCAGTCTGAGCCGGGATTGCTTGGAGAGGAGGCTAAATTCCCTCAAATATTTTTGCCAGTATTTCTCTCAGATAGAAACATTAGTTTGGCATCATTTTATTGTACTCAGAATTTCTGCTGCTACATAATAATAAAACCCAATGTTGCATCGGTTTTCCCGCATTGGGTTTTTTCGGGGACAGTTGTCCAAAAATAACAATGTCAATTTTTATGTGTGTGTTAGCATTTCTCAATTCCTATTTTTGCTTCCGCAGTATTTTTTATGGTGAAGAAATTTCAGTTTGAATAATTCGTTATTTTGCCGTAAACAAAATAAACTACATAACTAATTTTTGAATTTTTCAGTTAGAGGAATTATTTCTAGTTACTGCATTTCAAGGAAATTTTCACATATATCTCCTTGTTGTACAGTCCTCATGAAATCCTTATGTTTTGTACAGGTGGCCTATTCATTGGAATTGCCTAGTGGACCTTATATACATAATACCTTGCTTGTTTCCTGACTTAAAAATAAGGTTGAACAACAAATAAAAGTTAATCCAGAATTACCCTACTTAGATTAAAAAGCGAAAATATGTTGAGACTGAATAATAAAGAAGCATCTCCATACCAAATTGATCAGTGAATATTTGATCAAGTTAAAAATCCTAACGACTGAAGATGCCACTTGGAAGGTAAACAATTTCTCCCATGATTTGCCATTCATCTCATTACTGATCATTTTCTCATGCTTAACAACAATAGATGCAACAAAGGAGAATTACGTGAACCCAAAAGCCTTGGAAATAAAGTAGCTGAAGGAAAGACAAAGTCATGCAAATAGCTTAAACAAGGATCCGAGTCATTTATTTTCTCCTTTGGTCTCGGATCTATTATGAAGCTAAGTCTATAGATAAGATTAATCGAAAATAACTCAAAGTAAAGCTTTAAAGACAGCTGTTTTGCTTAAGTTGAAAAGGGCCAACCACGAGTAGAGCACATGCAGCATTCATCCAACCATTTATAAACAAAAGTGTAATGAATACAGCATGCTTATTCTTCGTATCTCAATGTAGGTCTGCTATGGGGAGTTTTATTAGAGTATTTCTTGCTGTGAAAGAAGCTGTTGGAGACTAACATACCCTAACAGTTAACACATAGATCACATTTCAACGCACAACATAGCCTACAAACACACAACACACACACACAGAGTTCAGGACGCATTAGTGCAGTCAATAAGACACAAGAAATGAATGTTCACTACATCATTTTGAAACTTCCTGAACTAGTAAACAATCTGTTATATGAAATTTTGGGAAACTATCCAAATGGAGCTACCCAGAAATTTTCAGATAAGTAGATTAATACATTTAGAAAGACTAGGTGTAAGATCCATCACAGAAGAAATTTGTCTACATAGTGCAGAAATGAAATAATGGAGGTATAAAATTAAGCACCATCTCAACATTATAACATACTATATCACTTAATGTGTAGATAATTTTTAAAATGTCATACCTGGACTGAAGCAAACAGAAGCAACTGGTTGCTTGCCAAGATCCATGACAGACGCATTTTCTTTGCAACGCAAATCAAACCAGTAGACACTCCCATCCTGTCTTCACAAGATATTAAATCCTCAGAACACCAGCTCATAAAGAAAGGTTCATTGCCCAACATAACTACAAACTAAATCCATGGTAGCCTAGATCCAGGACAGAATAGTTTTCGTTGCAAACTAAACTAAACTGACTTAGACTTCCATACAAGTTTCCTTGAGTATGCAATTAAAGAAAACTTAATCTCTGTTTAAATAATAGAAAATAACATAAACACATCAACTTCCACTAACTATAGTGAGAATACTTCATAAACACAGATAGGCAGTAGCCATCTTATTGAATGCTAAGTCCACGTGCAGAAATCCTAGCAGTCCCTCTGAGAGGCTTGCCAAGGGACATGATACTAAAAGGTTCATGGCCCTCTAATACTTCTGAATATATTTATATACTGAATTTGTAAATAGTTGTTAACTACCCAACTAATATCATTATTTCAAAATGGCATCAAGTTTGAAATTGTCCACGTGACCATTCACCAAATCATCAAGGTTAATTCCAGTGCAACAAGCAAAGAGCTAGCCCCCTGTCACCACAGCTAACTTTCTCTCTCTTCAGGCCAGATCATGCTAGCTCCAGGGGGTATCCCTAAGAAACTAAATATTTTTTGAATAAACATGACCAGTGCCAAAGCCTGTTGGGTGAATGGAGTCATAAAAATAAGAGAAAATCTGCAAGACATATCAGTTGATCCTGTCCTAGAATAAGAAATTGTCAGAATGAAACATTAACAAGCAAGAAGCCATCTGGTGGATTGAACATTCCACATAAAAGAACAACTCTAGCAGTCAAAAGGGATCTTATTACCAAGTACAATTCACAAGTCAAAAAGTTCCGTCAAGCCCACTAGAATTCCCCTCCTATGCTGCTGTAATATTTCAAAAGTCACAAGAAAAGAAAGAGAATGAAAGAAGAGAGGAAACTGTAGAACAACTGATAAAAAATTCTTCACTCACCTCTTCCACTCCAATAAAATAGGCAAGGATGTGTTACAATAGAAAATAGAAAGTATGGTGTGCCCTAATTGCTGTCACAAATATTTCATTAATCCTTGAAATCAGCACTCAAATCAGTCATTATTCCTTGAAACTCGCGCCTTGACTGTTGCCATAAAACTCTTATATGACAGCACCTGATATGGAATGAAATTTCCACCATTAAACTCTATCTAACCTGCCTAATGTAATGTCCCCTATGGATTAATTGCCCACGGGATGACGGAATAGCCTATCCAACCCTGTAGGCTATATAGTCTTTCATAAAGGGGAAAACTCAATTATCCAATGTTTTGGGGCAACATTTAGTAAATTTTGGGGTAGCTGGGGCAAAAAGCCCAAATTGTGAGTTGCACATAAACCCCTCAAATTTTATTGAGGAGAAGCCCCATGGTGAAATCTATATATAAAGGAGAGCTAGAATCATTTTGTCATCATCAATTTGGATTGAATATCTCTGTTTTCTTGAGTAGAGGATCTGAGGATTTTATGCCCCTCCTTGATAAGTTTGAGTGGAGGTGATTGCACCCTAGCTAACCTTTTGTCTAGTTTGGTGGTGCCGATCTCACCCTACCTAGACACCTATTTTCCTTGTTCTGGCACAACATATTTCTTGGAACAGTTGTGGTTTGACGTTGGCACATTGAGACGTCCTCTGTTCAATTGGAAGATTTGGTCTGAGGCTTGTTAGGGACAGTAATATCTGTGGCTTTCTTGGAGGATACATCTAAGGACAACGGAGGCAAATTGAGGGCAAATTGAGGATAGCAAAGCCCTAATTCCAGGAACATACATTTTCCCAGTTAATTGTCTGTACTGACATCAAATAAGGGTTCATTTTGAGGTCTGTTGGAATTCTGTGGCACAGCCCAGAACTGCAGGGCTGCAAGCCAGGGCTGAGGGCCCTAATTCTGGGCACCACTGAGCAGCGAAATCTGGGAGAGCGACCTATTGAGGCATAGGAAGTCTGTCTTTTGTGGAGAGAGAGAGAGAGATTGGGAAGTGTATCCAAGCTCTAGTATGTTTGATCAAAGGAAGACATGGAGGCAGAAGCCCTCGCTGAGGGTACAAACCTAACCAGAATAGCAAGGCATTCACTCAACAAGAAGGATTCAGTCTGCAGATATTATGGGGTTTGTTTAAGGATAGAAAAGTAGAATTGACGCTCATTCCAGGAACAGTAAGCAGACAGCAAAGGACCAAAGCTAGTCTGGACTCTGGGGTTGTTTTGAAGGCAGCAGGTTATCTCCAGGATCATTCGAATCCTGTGTAATGAGTTTAGGATGATACAGTAGATGATAAATTAATACAACATATTTAGTATAGCATAGTTATAGCAGTGGTTTACAAATTTTCTAAACACTGCATACCAGCACTGTATTGAGGAATTATTGATTGGATCCACTAGTTGAATTGGGTAGTCAGGCCTACGTTGTTGTGCCTGAATTAACTGATTGGATATACTCACTGTTATTGGGCAGTCAGCCCTAGATTGTTGTGCTCTGGTTGAAGTGTTATATTAATGTGGAGATCTTATTTCATGCATACATAAAAGGTATCTATTTTTGTATGAACCTGTATTGCTTTTTTGTATTGACAAAGTAGAAAACCCTGGCCAGAATTAGAAACCCTAAGAGAAAAAAATTACACTAGGATATTACAATGGTATCAGAGCTGGCTCACCCTGCCATCTTCTGAGTAATTGGGTTGATGTCACAGACCCAGGGTCTTCAGGTACGGCTCAGTGGAGAACGAACAGTTTTGGGAAAAGGTTAGGCAAACCATGATTGCTCAAGTGAGAGTAATTTCTTAAATTTCAATACTAACATAGATAATTGAAGACAACATGATCCTTCTTATCTTCATTAATAGTCTCATAGATTCTGACCATCATTTTGAATTTCGCTAAGAAAATAAAATACATTTGAGTGCTCTACATTGAATAGGTCCTGGGATGATGCGAATAAAATCTGCGCCTATGCTGGCGGGTTCAGTTAAATAAAAGACTATTACACACCTGTAAAGACAACAATCTTAGATGATTATACAACCAGATTATTACTGGCTTATGTCTCTCAAGTCTAAGAATTTTGAATGCTGTAACATGTTAAACCTATGTAAGGAAATCCATTTGACTTGGTATAGACTGTAGGAACAATATGCTTGTGAATTTTGATAAGAGTGGGTAAATTCAGATTTCGTGGTTAATTCTTTTGTCCATAATCTTCCCTATTCCTTATATTCATTGTTGTCTGAATGACATGATGTGAACTGCCGAATGTAATTTTGATTGATCTTATAGATTCTGAAATAAATAGATTATGCTCACTTGTCAGCAGTTTTAAAAGCTTAAGAACATTTAGGCAATGTACAACTGCCCTGCAACTGGGAATTAAGAATGTGAGTAAGTTTAAACACTAGGTGGGAAATATTTAAATATCTGAACATTACTTTCAAACACTCTTTCATACAAGTAACAAGCCTTTAGTTCCTTGTGTTGGCATGCCTTTAACCACCTATGAGCATATAACTGAGAAATCAGACTCTCTGGACTAGGAGCACAACTTTACAGGATTAGGCAGAAGAAGGCAACAAAACATTTTGTATGGCCTAAATTAGACTTCTTGACAAATCAAGCATTATATTTATTTGTGTCAAATGCTCAGGGTTTTGAGTAATTCAATTGGACCCTAGAAAATTTATCGCAACTTAGAAAATCCCAGATAAAAGACTAACTTTCATATCTTGGCTATTTATGTGTAATAGATCCCCACATGCAATTAACTGAAAATTCACTGTGAAAGATGAAAGTCAACAATTGAAAATCAACTTGGGAAAGTTGACAGTTGAAATCAACTTGAAACTTGAAAAGTCATAGCAAATATTGATAAATAGAAAAATTTATTAGGAAGTCTGGCAGTGGACCAATCCCATTGTTAATTAACTTCTCATATTAATCCTTATAGTAAGTTGATAATAATAGTATGTTATAAGGTAGATATCGACATCAACTTAAATTTTAACATTAAAAGTTAAAGTGCAACACCTATTTCAGGATGTTCAGTGTGTTGAAATGTGTAGCTTGGGAGGTACTCCCACAACCCCTGGCATACTAGGTTTGTGAGGAGTTGACCCACAGAAAAGTGGTTTTGTGGGCAATGTACCCAAGTTGTGGGTTTTGTACCCAAAGTTGTGGGCCTTAGACCAAGGTAGAAAATTGATATTTTACTCATTGGATGCATGAGGGGAACCCTTGAAGAGCTAGGGGGCACCTAAGGCTTCAATGATGTGGTGAAAGACAAATGAAAAGAATTTTATCTCTAATGTTAATTGGGTTTTTATGTGTAGGCTCGTGTCGGCTTGGCCTACAAGACATGACCCTTGGTGGAGAATGACACCACCTAAGATTACTATAAGTATAGGTCAAATGGAGTTCATTCGGCATCACACAAGAGCATTCATCTAAAGATAAGACAAGTCTAAGGAGCCGCAGACCTAAAGGAGCCTAGCTAGAGTTGAAGGAAGGAAGTGGAAGTCTCTCTTTTCTTATGTTCTGCGCTTGCCGAGTTAGGAAGACTGCTGGATGACTTTTGTTTGTATGGTTTTGGGCATGTGATATGGTGCTTACTTCTGTGATAGGCCAAGTCTAAATTCTGTGCATCCAAGAAGGTCCGAAACCCTTAGATTTTCTGGATAGGGAGGCCACAAGGCCTGTGGCACGGCTGGAGGAAGGGCAGAGTCCATTAAGCCTATGCGCAGGAATGTAAAGGGCGTACAGTTAGGTCTACGCAGAAAAATCAGAGGTCTGATTAGGCCGAATTAAGGAATTCTGAAGCTGTTGCAGAAGCCCTAAAGATGGCGAAAACCTCAGTCTCCTTGAGCACAGGACCGAGACTTTCAGGGTTGGTGAAGGTGTCCTTGGAAGGTATGTTTGAACTTTGACTGGTTCTTCTAGTAGATGATTGCTAGGTTGTTGAAGTGTTGGTAGGTATGCCCATAAGGGTTTTAAACAACAAGTTGTCTGCCCTAGATCAGTCATCTTGGTGGAACAAGGACTGTGTGTGGACTGATTTGTAAGCCCTAACGACTGTGGTTTGGTGGGTCAAATCAATGTTAAGTGGGCTGTGCGTTGAAGCCCTAAGTTCTGTTATATTTGGAGTAGCAAAGAGATAGTGTGATGGCAGGATTGTGTGCCCTAGATTCAGACATCCTGGAGCAGCAAGAGGTCTGTAAGTGGGCAGCTTGAGAAAACCCTAGGAACAATGATCTGAGGGCAGTGCTGCCTAAGTTCAATGACATTGGAGGAGCAGTGCCATTGATAGAAGGTGTTTTGGTCAGCTGAAGATCCAAGCAATTTTGAAGTTGCAGAATGTTAAATTTAGATGACAATGGTATGTTCTATGCTTAGCACAATTTACTTCAATGTTCTTTTAGCAGCCCAATGACAATTCCCAATTATTTCCAGTAGCAATCAAATTAACTTAATCACATTGACAATTTGACAGTAAATGCAGATAGAACATAAAAACATATGTAGAAGACAAGCCAAGACAAAAGGACACCAAATTTGGCAGATGCCAGCGAAAACCCCAATGTTGGGAAAACCCTTTGATCAAATCTTCTTATTATTATTCAATAGTTCAGCAGAGAGAGAGAGTACAAAAATCAAATTCACTTGCCCAATACACAGTCCAATCAACCCTGTAAGATTCTACAGTCAACTGCAGTCATACTTGCCCTGACCAAAAAGTCAACGCTGGTCAAAACAACAGCAAAACTTCACCAATGCAGCTCAGTCTTCCTTCGTCAAACTCGGCATGAACAGGACGTCAAATGCAGCCCAAAACAACTCGGTCAAACTCAGTCAAAGGAGAGAAAAAATATGCTGTGATTTTCTGCGGTCAAACAGTAGTCAATGCTGGGCAGCATGCCCAAAAAACCTTGATTTTTGTGCCCAGAAATGCGACATGAGGAGATCGAACTTCTGCCTTCAAAAACGCAATCAAACTTGGTCAATAACCCTCTGGTCAACGCTGTCCTGAAACTCTGAAATTTTTGGCCTGCAATCTGTCCCAGAATTCATCCCAGAATTTTTGGCATCTTGTGACTTGGATTTTCAGGGTGGATTTATATCTCAGCAGGCCACATTTTGGGCAAAGGAAACGAGGCAAAATGAGGACTTTGACCTACGTTGACCGCAGGCCTATTTGACTGCAGGTTGACCAAGTTTGATTGCAGGTTTTATGATTGTTTTGTGCTGACTTTAACCACTGTTGGAAGTCGAGTTTGACTACCTTTGACCGAATTTCAAAGGAGAAGTTTGAATGTTGTGTTGACCATCTTTGACTTCTGGTTAGGGTTGAAGTTTGAATGTAGTTGACTGCAGAATTGACAGGGCAATTTTGACTTTGAATTTGGCAAGTCAATTTGACTTTTGAACTCTCTCTCTGTTGAATATTTGATATAATAATAAGAAGAATTGATCAAAGGGTTTTCCCCACATTGGGGTTTTTCCCTGGCATCCACCAAATCTAGTGTCCTCTTGTCTTGGCATGTCTTCTACATTTTGTTTCATGTTCAATCTGCTATTACTGTCAATGTGATTAATGGTTAATGTGATTGCTATTGAAAAACTAAATTGGAAATTTTCATTGAGTTGAAGTAATTGTGCTAAGCATAGAACATACCATTGTTATCTAAATTTAACATGGTACAAGAGCTTAGGTTAAGACAAAGCCCAAGCAAGAGAGAGAAAAGCAATCACTAAGAGAGATTTGTTGGTCAAGACTATTGGTCTAGCTTCAATGGCTACTACATCTTACTTCAAATCTAAGGATAAGCTCAAGGACAAATCTGACTATCATGCATGGAATATGAATTTGGACTTGACTTTGGAAGAGCATGATGCCATGGACTATGTGAAGGGAAGAGTGGTGGAGCCTCCTTCAAATGCACCTGCTGCTGCAAAGAAAAAATATAAGAAAGGTGAGGTAAAAGCTAAAAGAATTATTATAGACTCCATTCAAAAGCATTTGGCTGCTTATATTTCTGATTTGGGAACATCTAAGGAGATGTATGATAAGCTGGTTGGGATGTTCAAAGTGAACAATGCAAATCAAATCCTCTTTCTCAAGAACAAGTTGAAGGACATCAAGATGGATAAAGGGGAGTCTATCCAATCCTACTTCACGAGGATCACACAAATCAAGAATGGCCTTCTATCTATTAGAAAAGTTATTGCTGACAAGGAGCTCACTCTCATTGCACTTAGAGGTCTTCCAAGATCATGGGATGTGTTTAACACAACCATTCTTAACAATGACAGGATTCCTAGTTTCGTGAATTATTGGCTCGATGCACTCAAGAAGAGACAGGGATGATGGAGAGAAACAAACCCTCAAATGGAAATGATCCCACTACCTTCTCTGCTCATGCTAAGAGGAAGAATAACGTTGGTCTAAGAAAACAGGGTCAAGGATTCAAAGAAGGAAGAAAAAGAAGGTGCTACAATTGCAACAAGTTTGGCCATTATGCTAGAGAGTGTCCTCACAAGAAGGATACTGCAAGGGATGATGACAACAACAACTACAAAGGCAATGGAAATCAAAGGAACAACAATTTCAACAATAAAAGAAAGAGGAATGCTCCCGCTACTTGAGATGGAAATGGTCGACCTCCCAAAAGGACAAGAAATTCCAGGTATGAAGAAAGTAATGTTGTAGGAAAACAAAAAGAATTTTATCTTATTTATGCTCTATCTATTGCCTCTCCTCTGGATACTTTGGATCACCCGTTGATTGATAGTGGAGCTTCAAGGCACTTCATTGGGTGCAAGGAGGCCCTCTCAAATTTGGTTGAAAAGAAGACTAATTTGGAAATCATACTCGGAGATAATGCCACCTATCCCGTGAAAGGAATAGGTATTGTCACTCTTCACTTGAATCAAGGTCAAAAGGTAAACCATTCATCTACAAGAAGTGTTGTATGTGCTCGATTTGAAGAAGAACCTGACGTCTATTTTTGCAATGGAAGATAAGGGCTTCAAGGTAGCATTCATTGATGGAAAGGTACGTATTTGGCAAAGAAACCCTAAAGATTCTTTTACACTCGGATTTAGGGTTGAAGGTCTCTATCAAGTTGGAGGAAGTCATTTGGGAGCCTTGACTTGTGATACTTCTCTTCAATTTGAATATGGCACCGAAGATTTGCTCACCATCATTATAAAGCCTTACCTAGGTAAGGAAGATGGTCACAGGTATGCCTGAGTTCAACATGAATCATGAAGGAGTTTGTCAGGGTTGTGTAGCTGGGAAACTTACAAGTGGACCATTTCCTTCAAGTGAAAGTCAAACTTTCAATATTCTTCATTTGGTCCATTCTAACCTATCTGGTATGTTGCCTGTAACATCATTGGGAGGATACTTATACTATGCAATTTTTGTGAATGCCTTCTCCCGCAAAACATCGATCTACTTCTTGAAGAAGAAGGATGAAGTGTTCAAATGGTTTTGTTCTGTCAAAGCCTTGGTGGAAAATCAAACAAGGAAGAAGATCAAGATATTGAGGACCGACAATGGAACTGAATATGAATCAAATGAATTCAATGACTTTTGCAGAGACGCTGGCATTAAGATGGAGACAACCGTTCCATATGTTGAAGAAAGTGTAACTAGGTTCGGTCTTCATAATGACATGGTCTTTGTATTTGATGTAATAAAAGGAAATAATTTATTTTTGTAAGCTTGCTACATGGGTTTCATGAGCAAGAAGTGTCTCTAGGTAAAAGACTTCTCCTTGATGTCTTTAGGATTGATTATAAATGTCAAAGAATCATGTCATGTGTATAGAAACTCTTTATGAGTTCATGTAAATATGTACAAGTATTCAAAGTTGTGATACAACCCTCCAAGACCAAGATCAATGCCTCAAAAACAAACCTACTGAAGTCTGCAAGCGAAAACAAGGAATAATATTTCATGTCAGCTCCAAATATGAATTAAATACATAAATGAATGTTACATCGACTTGATAAAAGGACACGTCAATTCATGAATATATTTCGGCTCAATATAGGAGGCTAACCACTATAAATACCCATGAAGAGTCAACGAAAATCAAACGAAGAAAATTCGAATGCCTCTGAGATTTCGCATGGAGAAGAGGAGTCACAGTTAGGGTTTGACTACACCTCGTTTAGGGTTTAGGTGTAGTCAAAACTTCGCATAAATGGAGCAGAATAATCTTGTATAATGGACGTTGTAATGATGGAAGGATTAGACATTCTCAACATCTCTATTTTAAGTACACGGATCTACCTAGACATATCTCAACTGCACAGCTAAGTGATCTTGGCATACCTGCAAGGATCTCAGCTTGAATGGAGCAGCGAAGATCTCGGATAAAGGCAAAGTGTGTTAATGGATCTCGCATAGAATTCTTGACATACCTATGATCTGAAGATGGTATCCTCACATGGAGAGAGCAGCGGAGTCTGGGCATGTCGCTATCTCATTCTCAGCGTATCTATCTGTTAAAATTGGCAACTAGGGCCAAACTCCATGTGGGTCATCTTATTAATGGCAGTTGATATTTTTCTTGGATCCCTCTCATCGAAAGGTGTAGGATTGATCTAAAGAACATCTGATTCCAATAAGTATTCATGGAGATATGAATTTATTTGTGTTATGGGACAATTTGTCAAAGTCAGCCAGCAACCAAATAAACCCCTCATGTGCGGCGGTTTGTCTTCTCTCAAGGAAGACGCAGTGGAGAGGGTCATCTAAAAGAGCCCTAGATGCATTCATCTAGGAGAGCCCTAGCCATAGTCTTGGAGGAGATCTGGCCACAGATCTAAGAATCCCTAGCTGCAACCCATAGGAGTTCTAATGCACAACAAAGGGAGCCCTAATCCGCAGCAAAGGGAAGGCTCTAATCCACAACAAAAGGAGCCATAATCCGCAGCAAAGGGAAGGCTCTAATCCACAGCAAAGGGATCCCTAATCCACAGCAAAGGGAAGGCTCTAATCCGTAGCAAAGGGAGCTCTAACCGTAGCAAAGGGAAGGCCCTTATCCATAGCTAATGGGAGCCCTAAACCACTGTCAAGAGGAAGCCCTAAACTATTGTCAAGAGGAGCCCTGAGTCAAGGCCTTGGCCGCAGCATAAGAACGACTTCATCCGAAACAGAAGGGACCTTATCATATCATGAAGCAACATGGGCATGGAAAACAACAAGACAAGGAAGCCACAGTCACAAGGAGGAGAGATTCAGGGTTGTATATGTATGCGTTTGAGTGCAGGTAAGTGTTGTCAACTTGCCCGAGTTCATGAGGAAAGTACACTATTGTTTGGGTATCATTTGGGAAGGCAGAGTGCTATAGCTAGATATTGTGCTAGGCTGCAGTCAAAGCACACAGCTGAGGTTGTGTCAAGGACTTTCAAGGGTGGATAACACCTTCAAAGGGCAGCATGGCATGATGGAAAGCTCTTCAAGATAAACTGCAGTCCTAAAAGGACTTATCTCCTGACTGTGTGGTAGCCCTAACCTGAACACAGTCATAACAACAATGGGAAGCAATACATATGATCAGTATTGCTAGACATAGGTGTTGCAATGGGACAACATGGCAATGATGAAATATTATAGCATGCATGGTAAAACATGATGCAACATGGGACAGCTGCAAGCATGAAGAATCATGGACATCAACAGCATGGTAAAGCATGGACAACTGCAAGTAGATTGTTGTATGGGACAGCAATATAGTACTTGATGCATCTAGGACACAAAGGAACAATGGTGCAACAAGCACATAGGCATATCATGGTGCAGACGTGGCACTAGGTAAACACTGGGACAGCAGCAGCATGAGGTCCAGTATTGTGGTGATGGGTGCAACATGGTGCATCATATGGACAAGATGCAACACATGATAGGTGAATGAGTCACCTTGGAGAATCAGTTGAAGCAGCATGTCTTCAATTGATCTCATGTAGAGATAATATATTAGTCGAAGTATTGACTTCTATTATAAATGTACTATCTCTCTCTCTCTCTCTCTCCCTCTCTCTCTCTCTCTGTTGAACTATTGAAGAACATGTAAGAAGAATTGATCAAGGGTTTCCCCATATTGGGGTTTGTCCCTGGCTAGCACCACATCTTGTGTCCTCTTGTCTTGGTTTGTCTTCTACGATTTATGTGTTCTATCTGCAGTTTACTTTAGTGCTAATGTGATTGCTAAAGATATTGAGCTAACCGTGAAAATTGAAATAAATTGCTCTAAGTATAGAACATACCTAAACTTAACATGGTTTCAGAGCTGAGGTGAATACAATTCCCAAGCAAGAGTGAAAGAGCAATCACCGAAGAGAGTTAGGAAAGGACAAAAGGATCAAGGGGTTCCTCATCCCTCTTCAAATTCACCGAGGGTGCAATCGAAGCAGAGAATATTATCAGAATGGCGCAACAGAATATGGCCAACCTAAAGATCACTTCATTGGGAAGACCTGATCTCAGGGTGGAAGGAAAGGCATCTTAGTTCGGCCATTATGCGAAGGAGTGTCTAAATCGTAGGGACACATCACTTCATGATGATAACAATCATTCCAGAGACATCTTCAATGATCAGAGGAATGACAATGTAGGTCATCAAGGTAACGATTGACTCTTCAAGAAAGCAAGGAAACCCAGGTATGAAGAATCAAATGTTGTTTCTGATAAGATAAAGAAGTGCTATCTTGTATTGGCAATCTCCTTCAGATTCTTTGGGAATCTGGCTTATTGATTGTAGTGCTTCAAGGCACTCCATCGGATAGAAGGGTGCTCTCTCTAATTTGGTAGAGATGGAAACAATCATGGGATTATACTTGGAGCTGATGCCACCTATCCCGGAAAGGGTGTAGGGAATGTTACCTCTCAATTGAATGAAGGTAACTTGATTCACTTACATAATCTCTTTTATGTACCTGATCGCAAGAAGAACCTGGTGTCCATTTCGGCAATGGAAGTCCAAGGTTTCAGGGTGGCATTCATCGACGGAAAGGTACGTTTTTTAAAAATAAAACTTTCTAAAGATGATTTTGAGTTAAGGGTTGGCAATTTGTATCAAGTTGCAGGATGGTCCATTGGGACCATATCAATTGACACATCTGATCTATAGCACCAAAGGTCTACGTATGGGGCCCTACCTGATATGAGTCAGATGGTGACTCAGATGCCTGAATTCAAGAAGAGCATGAAGGTACATGTTTGAGATGTACCGAAGGAAAATCTTACAAGGGGACCCTTCCCCTCATGTCGCAAGTCCACAGGATTGGAACAACCCGAGGAGTTTGAGATTCATGATTAGGAATCTCATGTATACAGGTGGAAAAAAGCCCTCTATGGCTTGAAGTATAACACCCCGGGCATAGTATGAGAAAATTGATAGTTGTCTAATGAAGCTGAGATTCACTAGGAGTGAAACCAATCCAAACCATTGCTCGAAGGTTGTGGATGATAGACCTCTCATACTGGCACCTTCTGCGGACGACCTATTTCTAACAGGTGAAGACCCTCTCACTTGCAGAAGTAAGAGGGAGTTTGATTCCAGATATGGAATGGTAAACTGCAAGCCCGTGACTACCTCGAGGATATCAACTTTCAGAAGTTATATGGTGGTGATGCCGGACCAGATTTGGGAAATGCCTCTGAGTTTCATAAACTCATCTGCATTGATGTTCTTGGTGAACGTTCGTCCATATATATGCTTTGCAGTTAGCATGGTGAGCTCATATTTGGTTGAGCCTCACTAGACTGGTGCCAAGAATCTTCTAAGATATCTTCAGGGCACAATCTCTCATGGATTGAGATACACTGCCGAAAATATGAAAGCTGCATGATTATTCGAATGTTGACTGGGCAAGCAGTGTGGAGGATCACTATAGCACTTCGCAGTGTTGGTTCTCTCTAGATTCTGCTTCGATATCATGGTTGTGGAAGCTCATCAGTGAGTTGTTTGTACACATCACGAATACCACTATGATTCTTTATGACAACCAAGGGGGGATTCAATTATTGAGGAATCCCATATTCGATGATTGCTCCAGCAGATAGACATCAAATACTAACTTATCTGGGATATGGTAAGTTGATGAGCAAGGAGGCTCCATCGCATTGAGACTGATGTACAGGTCGTAGACACATTGTCAAAGTCCCAGGGAAAGGTCAAATCTGTGATTTTCCCGAACGACTTGGAGTCATTGAGAGAAATTCGTATAAGGGTCCTACATGTTGCATGCACTGAGCTTTGGGAGCTCTGGAGGGCTTGGGGTACTTACTGGAGTGACATACGACCACAGGGCGACTCACCCTCCCCTTGTGGTGCGCTATGTATAGGGTGACAGGTTCAACCTTTCCCTGTGACACCTCGTGGTGACTATGGAACAGGATGATTAGTTCTCCTGTGGGTCGGGATGATTAGTTCTCTCGTGGCAACTATGGAACAAGATGATTAGTTCTCCTGTGGGCCGGGATGATTAGTTATCCCGTGGCGATTATGAGCCAGGATGATTAGTTCTCTTATGGGCCAGGATGATTAGTTCTCATGTGGTGACCAATGGACAGGATGATTCGTTCTTCTATGGACAGGATGATTAGTTCTCCTGTCGAGGCATCCTACCCATGCAGTCTGGGACTCATGGGAAGTAGCTCTCATCTGATCAATGAGTAGGGAAATGGGGTTAGGGACCATAGTAGTACTATCAATGGATGCATCGTTGTATCTACCATACTCCCTATGCTAGGATGACCTCCATTGATCTGGGATCAATGAAACTGATCTAGGATCAATATTAGTGGTTTGAGACACTCTCTTGGGATATTGATCTAGGATCAATAAAACTGACTTCGGGTCATTAAGAGTGATATGACACACTCTCTTCAAATGAAACTGACTTCGGGTCATTAGAGAATGGTATGAGACATTCTCGGTCAATTCTTCTTCTTCATGGTTCAGCAGAGCAGAGCAGAACTGAGCAGCACAAAGCTCAGCAGAGCAGAACTGAGCAGCGTAGAGCTCAGCAGAGCAGAATTGAGCAGAGCTTAGCAGAGCAGAGCAGAACAGTGCAGGGAACTAATGGCAAAGATAGTACAGTCAGACATATAGATCAGCGGATGAAGTCCTCCCTAGTTGAGAGGGAGTGTTAAAATTGGCAACTAGGGCCAAAATCCATGTGGGTCATCTTATTAATGGCAGCTAATATTTTTCTTGGATCCCTCTCATCGAGAGGTGTAGGATTGATCTAAAGATCATCCGATTCCGATAAGTTTTCATGGAGATATGAATTTATTTGTGTTATGGGACAATTCGTCAAGTTCGTTCAGCAACCAAATAAACCCCTCATCTGCTTCATGTTTTTGTATAAATAAAGGTTCCGTGAATCATTTAAGAACAAAACTCTCATGATCTCCCTCTCTCCACTTGTTTTGGGTTTGTCTTCTCTCAAGGAAGGCGCAGTGGAGAGGGTCATCTAAAAGAGCCCTAGACGCATTCATCTAGGAGAGCCCTAGCCGCAGTCTTGGAGGAGATCTGGCCATAGATCTAAGAAGCCTTAGCTGCAATCAATAGGAGTTCCAATGCACAGAAAAGGGAGCCCCGATCCGCAGCAAAGGGAAGGCTCTAATCCACAACAAAGGGAGTCGTAATCTGCAGCAAAGGGAAGTCTCTAATCCACAGCAAAGGGAGCCCTAATCCGCAACAAAGGGAAGGCTCTAATCTGCAACAAAGGGAGATCTAACCGTAGCAAAGGGAAGGACCTTATCCATAGCTAATGGGAGCCCTAAACCACTGTCAAGAGGAAGCCCTAAACTGTTGCCAAGAGGAGCCCTGAGTCAAGGCCTTAGCCGCAGCATAAGAACGACTTCATCCGCAACAGAAGGGACCTTATCATAGCATGAAGCAACATGGGCATGGACAACAGCAAGACAAGAAAGCCACAGTGACAAGGAGTAGGGATTTAGCGATGTATATGTATGCGTTTGAGTGCAAGCAAGTGTTGTCAACTTGCCTGAGTTCATGAGGAAAGAAATGTTGATGTTTGGGTATCATTTGGGAAGGCGGAGTGCTACAACGAGTTGTTGTGCTAGGCTGCAAGCCAGAGCACACAGTTGAGGTTGTGTTAAGGACTGTCAAGGGTGGACAACACCTTCAAAGGGCAGCATGGCATGATGGAAAGCTCTTCAAGATAAACTGCAGTCCTAAAAAGGACTTATCTCCTGACTGTGTGGTAGCCCTAACCTGAACACAGTCATAACAGCAATGGGCAGCAATACATATGAATAGATGCTGCAATGGGACAGCATGGCAATGATGAGGTATTATAACATGCATGGTAAAACATGATGCAACATGGGACAACTGCAAGCATGAAGAATCATGGACAATAGCAGCATGGTAAAGCATGGATAGCTGCAAGTAGAGTGTTGTATGGGACAACAATATAGTACTTGATGCAGCTAGGACACAAAGCCTCAATGGTGCAGCAAGCACATAGGCATAGCATGGTGCAGCCGTGGCACTAGGTAAACACTAGGACAACAGCAGCATGAGGTCCAGTATTGTGATGATGGGTGCAGCGTGGTGCAGCATATGGACGAGATGCAACACATGATAGGTGAATGAGTCACCTTGGAGAATCAATTGAAGCAGCATGTCTTCAACTGATCTCATGTAGAGATAATATATTAGTCGAAGTATTGACTTCTGTTGTAAATGTATTATCTCTCTCTCTCTCTGCGAAACTATTGAACATATAAGAAGAATTGATCAAGGGTTCCCCACATTGGGGTTTGTCCCTGGCAAGCGCCACATCTTGTGTCCTCTTGTCTTCTGCGATTTATGTTTATGTTCTATCTGAAATTTACTTTAATGTTGATGTGATTGCTAAAGATATTGAGCTAACTGTGAAAATTGAAATAAATTGCTCTAAGCATAGAACATACCTAAACTTAACACTATCTCTGATAGAAGGATCAAGACAAGCTTTGGATGAGAATGCAGAGATAACGTTGGTCTCAAGGATGGTATTCCTGTAGTAGACAGTATATAGTCTCAATAATGATCACAGTGATATAGAGGGATCATGAATACACCACAATGAGACTCGGATCTATATCCCACTGTCTCGGCATAAGGAGCAGTATTACAGTCTATAAGGAGAAGCAGTACTAAAACTCCAGCAAACTGATAATGAAGGAATGACGTAGTCCCGGCATCACGAGAATCAATGTCTCAGTGATGATGAAGGTATAATGCACAGTCATCATGATGAAGACTTCAATGAAGACCTTGTTGACATAATGTAATGACTGTCATAATGAAGATCTCAATGCATCAATGAAAGCATAGAGATCACAGTGAGGATCTCAATGGATCTCATTGATATGGTGAAGAATCAACAGTGAAGATCTCAGGGATGCTGGCTTCAATGGTGCAACAATGAGGGTGATCTCAGCAGCAATAGAAAGGAGGATTGATATCTTGGCCTTGGAGAGGCAAAGTGTGTCAAGGGTCATGGTCTTGGTATTTGTCAATGGAATCTCTATAAGAAGAATTTACGCGTGGGTTTTCCTCTCCAAGAGGGAGAGGTTTTGGCCCAGGCAGAAAGCCAAAACATTTGTATTCTTGTCTCTTTTGTTTTTTATAGCAGTTTGATGAAGTTAACATACACATGCTAATAATGAAGTAAACATCAAGTTAAGATAAATTGTTTAAATACTTCACAAATTGTTATCTTGCAACAAAGAATCAATGTAATTATGCATGCCCTAGATTCTTCAACACCATACACCCCTGAGCAAAATGGTGTTGTTGAGAGGAAGAATTGAACAATCATGGAAGCCACCAGTGTTATGCTCCATGATCAAGGTCTACCGAAGTTCTTATGGGGAGACGCTGCCAACACTATCGTGTATGTTCAAAATAGGAGGCCGCATCAAGCACAGGATTCAAAACACCCAAAGAAGTTTTCACTGGTAAGAAACCTAATGTTTCTCATTTTAGAATATTTGGTTGTCCCGTGTATTTTCATGTGCCTAAAGAGAAAAGAAACAAGTTAGAAGCATTTGGGAAGAAAGGTATATTTGTGGGCTACAGTGAAAATTCAAAGGCATATAGAATCTATGTGCCTGGACAAAGAGATGTGGAAATTAGCCATGATGTCACCTTCAATGAAAACACTACCCTTGGGAAGGCCCGAGATCTCCCCATTCCAAGGAAGGATAATAATGATTATGTTGCAGAAAAACAGGATGAACCTCCTACAGATGAACTTATGCCTGATCCACCACCTAGTGATCCCTCTACCTCAAGGAAAAGACCTTTGTGGCTCAAAGATAGTCTCGAATATGCTGAGAGACATATTGCCCCAAGAGCAATGTTGCACGAAGCGGAAGCGAAGCGGAAGCGCGGAGCGCGGAAGCGTCATTTTCCAAAAATCTAGGAAGCGAAGCGTCCGCGGAAGCGTCTGCTATATATATATATTTTTATATTTTTTTGCATTTATACTCAAAACAAACATCCCAAATACCAAATTAATTGTAGAAGACATGAAAACATGCATATTTTTGCATAAATCAAGATAGATATGGCATCCATGATTCCATTGTAGTTACTAGTATGTACAACAATCATCTATATTCTAGCTATTACAAAAATACATCAAATTTTTA